>PVKC010025516.1:0-16464 GCA_004027635.1 Crocidura indochinensis
GTGAGACCCCCCAGCCTATAGCTTTAAATTTCAATGAAGAAAATGTCCTTGGGGGCTAGAGCGGTGGCGCAACAGTGTTTAATCCCCAGGTATCCCATATGGTCCCCCAAGCCAGGAGCGATTTCTAAGCCACATAGCCAAGATGACTCCTGAGCATAACCGGATGTGGGCCAAACCAAAATAAATAAATAAATAAATAAATAAATAAATAAACAACTAACATAACAATGTGAATGAATGAGGGAAGTAGAAAGCCTGTCTCAAAAACAGGAGGGGGGGTGGGTGGGTGGATGGGTGGGTACGGAGGTGGGAGATTTGGGACATTGGTGATAGGGATATTGCAATGGTGATGGGAAGGTGTTATTTATATGACTGAAGCACAACTACAATCACGTTTGTAATCAAATTGTATAAATAAAGATATTTAAAAAAGAGAGAAAAATCAGAGATAGGATTCCCGCATCCTCAGACTTGCCATTAAATGGGCTTTGTTACTTGGAAAGAGCACACGGGTACTCTTTGCCTCAGTTTCCCCAAAAAAATAAAGCTGGATTTATAATATTAAAAAAAAGAAAAAATGATTTTTTTCGGAATTTCCTTAAGTATTTTTTCATCTACCTATTAATAAATTTCTATTTAATCTTCTTAATGTAAAATCTCTAAACACATTTGTTCATAACTGTTTTATTATTGATAACCTATATGTTCATCATTATGATAATCTTATAAATATGTTCAAATAGAAATGATCTTTATTTTGAAGTAATTCTGAGTCTAGTGTAAAAGAGGGATTTGTCTAACAGGATGTTTTAAGTCAGTGAAACTGCTCCCGTATTAACTAGGAAGAGTGTTCTCACAGAGTCACTTAGCTACGTTTTATAAAGTTAATGGCAGATACTCTAAATGACAATTCATCAACTGATATATAAATAATGAAGAGAAGTTATAAAATCTAAGAGTTAAGGATGGAGTGAAGTTGATAATCAAAGGCAATCAGTTGTGAGTTGGGATTTCCAACTGAGATTAGTTTTCAGGTGAATATTCTTATCTACAATAGTAACGAAACTTATGCATAATGGTTATTAAGAAATGTCTTTCTCCTTATCTAAGTATATATCAGAGTAACCACAATTAACCACAATGCATATTTAATATTAAAGGTGTGGAAAAATGCTAATTTTTAATTAGAACATACAATTTCCTGTTTTGCATTTTGGTTTGCGGCTAAACCTGATGATACTAATGTTTTACTCCTGGCTCTGCTCTCAGGTACCAATCCTGACAGGTTAGCCTGGGTACCATAGTGTTGCTGGTATCAACACAGGTTCTTTCATGTGCAAGTTCTACTGTCTTTTTGACACCATTTTAAGATCTTAAAGTTTATAGTTTATCCATGTCTATTTCATCCCTAATATTTATGAGTGCTTTGTAAGTTTAACATAAGTTCACTTACAGTTATTTAAAACATACTTCTCTTAAGACTATTCTCTAAATTTTGACAACAATTTATTTATTTTATTGTATTTATTTTATTAGTAATTATTGTTTTTAATTATAATATACTGCTGATAATAATATTTTATGCATATAGTTTATTTTTCTCAAAGTTCAAGCTTAAATCCATGTAAGAATAGAAATACAAAATCATGTATAATACATTTTTATGTGGGATTATATTTTTGTGCTGTTATGGATTTATTTAATGAACCAAGAAAATGGTGTATAAGTCATATATTTTTTTGGTTTGTTTGTTTTTGGATCACACCTGGTACTCAGGGGTTACTTCTGGCTATGTGCTCAGAAATCGCCCTTGGCTTGGGGGACTATAAGGGATTCTGGGGATCGAACTGTGATTCATTCTAGGTTAGCAAGTTTGAGGCAAGCACCATAACGCCAGTACCGCCTCTCTGGCCTCATATATTTTCTTTGTGACATGTTATTCTATATCAATTTATTTGAAATTTATCTTGTTAAATTATTTTTCAAAGTAAAAATATTTTTGTAAAAATATTTTAATTTATTATCTTTAATAGTAGAAACATAATACTCATTAATTTCATATACAAGGTGGATGGAAATACAGATCAATGGATCAGAGCACTTAGTTTGCTTAGGAGACCCAAGTTCAAGCCCTGGAACTGTATGGTCTCCAGAGCATTCATGTAGTGACATCCATGCACAGAGCCAAAAGTAACCACTGACACTATTGGGGTTGAGATTAAAAACAAAACAAAACAAAACAAAAAAAACAGGGCTGGAGAGAGAGCATGGAGGTAAAGTGCTTGCCTTGCATGCAGAAGATTGATGGTTCAAATCCCGGCATCCCACATGGTCCCCCAAGCCTGTCAGGGGTGATTTCTGAGTGTAGAGCCAGAATTAATCCCTGAGCACTGCCGGGTGAGACCCCCCCCAAAAAAAAAACAGAAAAGCAAAAAAAAAAAAACCCACAAACTTGTACAAATACTCAGGAGTTAAACTCAATGGCAATTATATAGAGCGAATTTAATGATTCGTGAACTTTCCTTTATACTTCCTACATATTATTAGCACCCTGTGACTTTATAGACTTGTGTTTTTCAAATTATTACTGATAATCATCAAGTTATATATATTTGCACTGTAAGTATTATAAATCAGACTACTAACAAGTGTTTATTCCTGGACTAACAATGGGTTGTGGTATAATAGTTTAGTATAATGGGTTCTACTTGAGTCAGGGAGAATCTTTGAAGGTAGTATGTAATATACCATTTGAATGCTACAATTTTCAGCTGATGGTGAGAAAACTGAAGAGGCGATTAAGACCATAATGCTATTTTTATCTCTTATCTAATTTTAATTATTATAATATTTCCTAGATTTTGTCAAGTGAATTTTAATAATAGTTCATATTTTCTTTTTAATATATAGATGACTGTTAGTGGTAAATGTATGTTCTCAATATTACATTAATAAACTTATCATTACACAGCATAGCTTACCCTTTACTAGTATTCTTAGTCCCTGCCTATCTTACAGACATAATGATTTGAAAAATAACTAGCTACCAGTATCCACATAAAAATTAAAGTTGAAAAACCACCTTAGTTGCCACTGGTGCTATATAAGAATAACTATGCAAAAAGAGATCTATTATAATGTCTTTAAACTAGCAAATATGTCACAACAGATCATTAGTCATCTGTAGTAAGATCCCAATAGAGAGTATAATATATTTGCCTCTAAAGCAAAGGCTTTGATAAAATGTTAAAAACATAAAGCATGTTTTAGACAATTTTGAGAAATCTGGACTACTCAACATTTTATTTTTCATTGTAAGTAAATAAGTTGTCATCGATGTTTAATGTAGCATTCTCTGTGAATGTGATAAATGGATGTCCAGCTGTGTGGGACCCATGGACCCTTGATGTGCTGACCAAAACAAATCGCTGATCCTGAAAGGTTGAGGGCTATGCCCTGGAACGTGGCAAGTTTACCAATGGTGATATAATATACTGATGACCTCTAGGTAGTCAGACTATATAAGCCATCAACTCCCTGTCTCATTGTACAGGGTCCTCTAAATGGAAATGACACATAAGGTGTTTAGTTAGTTTTTTTCGTAAGTGAAACTTTAAATAATTATTAAATATATTTACAGAGAAACCTCAAAGCACTCCTTCCATTTTCTTTGTAATTGATTTCAAAGGGAAAATGTTTTCATCACGTCTTAAGGAGGCCACAGTCATTCTTACCATGTCAGCTTCAGACCTCTGACTATATTTCATTATAGGCTTACCGCACAAAGTGTGTTGGCTGGAAACACATATTTCTGCCAAGCTATGTTTGCATGTACGTGTACTTTTCTATATAATTGAATGTTTCACCACTGAAGTATTTCAAATGGCATAATTTTGGAATAAAAAAAAAAACCAGATTCTCAAAGTGATTCAAAAAAGAAACAGGCAAAACTTATATAAGCAAACAAATTATTTTAAACTCATTTTAGTACTTTTTCCTTATTTTTAAACAACAAGCCTAAGTATAGTTACAGAAATCAGTACTGACAGAAATTTTATTACTACACTATTAACAATGAAAAAGGAAATAGAACTTAGTCATTGATCACTGAATCTCTTTGTAATCTGTTAAAACATCACAGCTAATTTACCCAGCCCTATTACCCTTGTGCAGTTAAGTTAGGTTTCTGTTAGTAAAGCATTTTTCTCAATCAGAAAACATTTAAAAACAGTGTTCCAACAGTAGACTAAATGTTAAAAGTTGGATTTTTACTAAAAATATTATAGTAGGTTTTACCTTACATTATTTTTTTGCTTTTCCTTGCATGTACTATGCAATTTTTCTCCAAACAAAGTAATTTACTTTCAATTATCATAATAATATTCATTTAGAGGTGTCATTTACTTTCTACTATATTACGTAGTTCAAATATATACCCATAAATATTATGCAATTGTCTATTCACAATGGAAATCCCAGGTTGCTGACAGTAATTCTAGTTTTCCAGTTGAAATGCTTGCTCAGGTCTTCACTACCAATCAGGAGGCACACTATTTTTTTTCAAAGACAAACTGAAATGTTGCATGTTTCAGAAATCCACACTAGCCTGACTATTCCATCACCTAACTCTGTTTTACAGGCCTGCAAACTGCTTTATATTTACTTCACTTTGACCTTTCTTTCCAAAAAAGTGCCTTAGCTCCATAAATACTACCTTTCACTCATGTTGATCACTATATACCCTACAGCATATTAGCAAGTTTCCCTTTTTACAACCATTGTATAACTTTACAGATTTCTAGTTAGGATTATATATATTCTATATTTTCCCAGAATAAAATGTATACAAAATTTAGATTATAAATTCTTTTTAACAAGACAGATATTCAACTGTAGTTTTGATTTTGATTGTTATTTTTAGTCAGTGATGTCATAGATTATAAGAATTTTAAGGCCATAATTAATATTTATTAATTGTATGAATGAAGTATAATGCATTTAACATGTAAAGTGATAATTAGCACACTAAAATATGATTAAAACCATAGCTGCTGAATTAAAAAATGTTTTTCCACCTCTCTTTGTATTTTATATGTAGAGTTCTGAAAACTTCGTTAAAAATCTACTTGACTTTCCATTTTACTATTGAGTTGTGCTGATATTTTGCTGAAATATAGGTTATATAAAATTGCTTAAAGCCTTTAAAATGTAGCTAAAGCAAATTAGTTTTAAAAGGATACAAATTGAGAAGCTATCATAGGCTTAAATATAATAAAAACTTGCAAAATTTATGATTCAATCTTTCAGCAACATTATGCACATTTTTTGAACAGGATAGAAACTAAGAAGGAAGAAAATGTCTGTGTTAAAAATACATTTTCTTTTAGCTTTGCTTCTGATTTCAGCCTGATTTAATGGCAACCTTCCATCTTTCTCTTACATTTTGTCTTTGGAGGTCCAAGATCAAGTAGTAAAATCATAGATTTTTTGCACATTAAGGAAGAACTTACTAATAACCTAAACAACTCCAATAACCAGATATTGTGGTCGTGGAAAATTTTACTGACATTTATATTGGTCATCTTATAAAGCTAAAATTCTAGTGTAGAGCAAGAAAGACAATACATGTAGCTGGGAAATTTTCTTGCACAGAGTAAATTTTGATTCCACTTTTGTACCACATGTGGTCTCTTGAGCACTGCCAAGAATGTTTTCTCAGTGCAGAGCAGTGTAAGCTCTGAGCAATACTATATATGGCTCGAAACAAATAAAACAAAATAAAGCAAAAATCTTACTATAAAATTCTAATTTATTGAGAACAAAATATTTCAGATTTATATATATATTTTTTTCAAATTTGTATTAAAATAGACGTGTTTCTAGGGGCTAGAAAGATAGCATGGAAGTAGGGCATTTGTCTTGCATGCAGAAGGATGGTGGTTTGAATCCCGGCATCTCGTATAGTCCCCTGGGCCTGCCAGGAGATATTTCTAAATGTAGAGCCAGGAGTAACCCCTGAGTACTGTCGGGTGTGACCCAAAAATCAAAAACAAAACAAACAAAAAGATGTTTTTCTAAAGTATATTTGATTATTTTAGAATATTTAAAGAAAACTTTTGTTTTTTATTAAAAATATAATTAATATAAAAATTATTTTGATCAAGGAATTTCAATATTATTTGTATTTGTGGTCCAGATTAAGTAAATATCTGGAAATATAATGTGACTTTCAATAAGCAAGGGATGGGGGAGGAGAGAAATGAAGGCTTTGGTGGTGGGAATGTTGCACTGGTGAAGTGAAGTGTTCTTCTTAATAACTGAAACCTAACTACAAACTACTTGTAATCATAGTACTTAAATAAAGATATTAATTAAAAAATAAAAAAAAACAAATTGTATTTAAGAAAGAAACAAAACTTGGAAAAGAATATATATTATATATACAATTAAGTTTAAATTGTTTAAATCCTAGACAATAGACTTTTTTCAAAAATTTATTTTATACATAGATGAATTATACTATAAAATTACCTCATACTACAAGGGATCTAGTGATAAATTCATGTTTCTGGATCATTTTCTCATGAATTGCACAATAATACTTGAAACTGGAGGTAAGGTGATCTACTCTTCTATGTGTATGAATGAATCATCAAACCTAGTCTATTCTTATGTAGGTTATGAAAATACAATGTTATCTCCATATAACACTTCTGGTATGTAGTTTTTGTTTCTTTTTACATATTTTACTTTTAATTTTCTATTTATCATTCTTTTAGTTCTAACTCCTTCTTACAAGACATCCCAAACAGTAAATAACTAATACATTATGCAAATTAAGCTACAGGGTTACTCCTGGCTATGTGCTCAAAAATCACTCCTGAGGATAATATGGGACATCAGGAATCAAACCAAGGTTCATCCTGAGTCAGCCGTATGGAAGGCAAATGCCCTACCGCTTCCATATTGCTTAGGCCTCACTTTAAAAGAGTTTTGAGCCCATGTCAAAAGATTTTATTTGCATTTGAAAACATCAAATTAGCTAATATTTCTTGATCTTTTATATTCATGTGCAGCTTGCTTTGATGTTAAGTGCCAATTGTGCTCATTCTAATAGCAAAGTAAAAGTATTCAAATCTTTATGCTTATCACATATTATGCAATGTGTAGTCACAACAAAAAGTAATGAAGAAAACTGGAAATCATGTCTAAATAGAAAACTTAAATTCACATATAATGATACATATGAAAACCTCCTACTAAAATCTAGAACAGGTACATAAAATATACTTTTATGTTTTTAATCAGAAATAGACAAGTGAGAGTTAATTTTGAATTAGGTTCTGGATCATTCTTATCGACACTATTTATTTATACTAAATGAATGACAAAATAATTCCAAATGACTACATAACAAAGTATTTGAAAAATAATCATTAAAAATGCCAGACTTGTGAACATTACAGTTTCTGGCTTATTTGGCTTATAATATTTTATAAGTGCAATATAAATATTAAAGGTACAGGGTATGTTGAGTTTTTATTTTATGTTAGATAAGTGACAATTATTGGTATCTGTTATCTTCCTTAATAATTTAATTTCAATGATTTAAAATATTTAAATTAGGCTTTTTTTATTTTTAAAATAAGCAGCAAAACTGCAAGCCCCATCGAGAAATAGTAGCAATACCACACAAGGTGGTTAAACAGCTTCTGAATTAAGCTCCATATAAGCAAATTTCTTTGTAAGTAATTTATATTGTATGGTAAACTTGTATCCAACTAGAACAGCAAATTAAAACATTAATCACATCTGTAAAATTTAGGGCCTTGTGCATACAGAAAAAATATTAGGGAAATACATTTTCTTGTATTGCTAAAATAAATATTCCACATATGGAAGCCAGTCTAATCCTTCTCATTAAAGTGTGGATGAAGATGAACATTAAACCCATATAACATTTTTCCCTGAATTAGTCGATAGCTCATTTTAGTTGGTAGCACATATTTCCAGACCTGAAATGCCCATGTTCAGTCAGATTTGCAGTCCCTTTTTCCCTTGTTACACAGGCTTTCCATCACTGTTAGGTAACCACTGTGATTATTCCATATCACATACTGATGAGATTGCAAAAACAGTTATAGGCTTTCTTCACTGCATTAAACAGAATGTAAGCCATGGAAAAGGAACTTGCTCTGAAATTATCAAACATTCCAGGACTCTATAGCCATACCAATGCAGGCTGTCTGCCAAAAGATATGCAAGATACCACCCTCCATTCTCAAACATATTTTAATCCAGCTGTTTCTCACAGAACATCCAGCATGCTGTGATTTACTGTTCTACTTAATTAGAATGTATAACACAGAAGACCATCCTATGCCCAAGATAAGCATCTTGAGTGATATTTTAAACTTTAGAGAATGTGCTGGAGGGTTTTGTTTGTTTGTGTTATTTTTATTCTCATAAACAGATACCAAAATGTTTTAAGTTCATTTGTGGTATTTGTCAACTGAAACTAAAAATGAAGGATGAGGATGAATGAAGAAAGCAAAATCCAATATTTCTATTTAGCTTTCTGTATAAGAATAAAACAATGTCATCTTCAAGTTCTGACTACTAAAATGAAAATGTAACCAAAGAGCTTAGTCCAGGAAAAAAAAAAACTGTATAATTCATAAAAGAACTATAAGGAAAAAATAAAAGTTCCCAGACACATGATTTATAAACATAAATAGACTCACAGTCAAATACTGTAAAGATGAATATTATAATAATTAGGCAGTATAGTATATGGGTAATTTATATTGAAAACTAAAGTGACATTAAATTTATTTGAGGCCGGAGAGATAGCATGGAGGTAGGGTGTTTGCCTTATATGCAGAAGGACTGTGGTTCAAACCCGGGCATCCCATATGTTCCCCAGAACCTGCCAGACGAGATTTCTGAGCATAGATCCAGAAGCGGCTCCTGAGTGCTGTCAGATGTGAGGCCCCCAAATGAAAAAAAAAAAAAAAATATATATATATATATATACATATATATATTTATGGTTGATTCCAAGGTATAAATATGGGTTTGGGGCCACACCGGTGATTCTCAGGGGTTACTCCTGGCTATACGCTGAGAAATCGCTCCTGGTTTGCCTGACCATACGGGACACTGAAGGTTAGAATCATGGTCTGTCCTAGGCTAGCACCGGCGAGGCAGATTCCTTATCATTTGTATCACCAACTTAAGAGCATACTTTATAATCAATATATAAATGTTATTTATTTATTTACACCCAGTGACACTCAGGGGTTACTCCTGGCTATGCGCTCAGAAGTCGCTCCTGGCAGGCACGGGGGACCATATGGGAACCGGGGGATCGAACCGTGGTCCATCCTAGGCAAGGCAGCAGGCACCTTACCTCCTGCGCCACCTCCCGGCTCCCAAATGTTATTTTTTAAATAGAAACAATGTGGATGACCCACATTCATCATGCTGCACAAATTCATTTTAGTTTATATTTTGGCATTTTAATATTTATATATTTATAATCAAATTGAATGCTTTTCTTACAAAGGCCCATTTCAATTAATCGATGGTTAATTTAGATTCTATGATACTTGAATAATTATATAAAAGCATTACTTTGAAATTTGCATAAGGTTTCAGAAAAAGTTGCATACCTTTTCTGAAACTAAATAAAAATATTTAGGTTTGTTAAAATATATTTATCAAGTCATTGAGTTGATGATAATTAAAATGAAATAAATATCTCTCATATAGTTTCTGGGAGAGTGTGGCCACACCTGGCATGCTCAGGGCTTACTCTAGGCTCTGCATTCAGGGATCACATTTGGGGGTGCTTCAGGGAATGTATGGGATGCCCAAGATATAACCCAGGTCTGTGTGCACAACAAATACTCCACCCATTGTACTATGGCGCTCGTTCTTTTCCATATAATTCTTAAAGAAAATTTTTATTTTTAGAATAAGGTACTCATTTACCTGTGTTCATTTCCCAAAACATTCTTAACAGTTTGCCAGTGTAATCAATAGATGTTATCACTTAGGTTTACAAACATATATTATGTAATTTAAAATTATTGCTCATTACAAATATTAGCGGTAAACTGTAATGGTTACACTGTTCTAGAAATGAAAGTTAGAAGGCAAAGATGAAAATAAAGTAAGGAGGATGAGGAAGAGAAATAAAATAAGATTTAGTAGCTGCAGAAATTTTTTTGAAGCTAGAATGTGAGTAATCAATGCAGGATATACTGAACAGATGATTTGTGACATATTTTTTTATAATTTTTTAATTTTGATCATAGTGACTTGCATATCTTTCACATTAGTATTTTAGGTACATATTAACATTGAATCATGGGAATACCCACCACCAAATTTGTCCTCCCCCCTTCCCTGTTCCCCTTTCTTTAACCCATATCCCCCATAATCGTCCCCCAGGCTGCTAGAGTAGGTGGTCCCCTCTTTGTCTAGTTTACTATCAGTGATCATACATCTGTTTGGTCCTGGTGCCCTCCCTTGTTTCTCCCTCTATTTGAGAGTCTAATCTAGATAAATCGAGTTATGTGGTTTTGTTTGAGGGAGAGAAAGGCAATAGAATGGAGTAAAGATTAAGCAAAATAATAATAAAAAATAAAAATAATTAAAAAATAAATAAAATTAATTAATTAATTAAAAATATGCTGAGAATGGGTGGAGTCCTTCTAGCGGCTATCTGCCTCAGTTTGAGAGAGAACATGAGAAAGGTAATTGAAGCACCATAACAATACAAAAATAAATGTCAAATTTGATATCCATTGAGCCCTGCAGCAACTAAGAAAGCACCACACATTAGTCTCAGTTCTGAATTCATATCATGCCGGAGTGCAAAAAGAAGGAGAAAGATAAGGTAAAATAATATAAAAACAGAAAAGGAGACATCCACTTCAATATCTATACCAAAATAAAGACATCAAACAATCAATCAATTAATAAATATAAGTGGAAAATTATTATTTTATGTGTTTTTTTTCCTTTTTCACCTGCAAAGGCACATAAAACATAAGGTTCTAAGGTCAAACCGCTAAGATAACACCACACACTATAATATTTCTCAAAGTTTCACACTTGTCAACATTCTGACACACATTCTTTTTTTTGTTTGTTTGGTTTTTTTTTTGGGGGGGGCCACACCCGGTGACGCTCAGGGGTTACTCCTGGCTATTCGCTCAGAAGTCGCTCCTGGCAGGCACGGGGGACCATATGGGGAACCGGGGGATCGAACCGCTGTCCGTCCTTGGTTAGTGCAGGCACTTTCCCTCCAGCGTCACCGCCCAGACCCTCTGACACACATTCTATGTTCTAAAGACTTCGTCAAAAAATAAGTAAGATTAATTTTAATTATTGTAGATCTCAAGATCACCAGCCACATCCTTATGAGATCAGAAAGCACTTCACAAATGCATGTGATTTCGGTTTTTGTAAATGCATCCTCCATATAGTTGAGTCATTTCTCCCAAATAGCACTACAATGCTGTCTGCCCTAGAAACCATGCCATTCTGACTCACAAAACATCCTAAAATCCTCAATATTTCTCAAAGTTCGCTAATGCTCAGTCCTAGAATGCCTCTCCACACGCTGTCTTGTTTTTTCTTCTTTTCACAAATGTTGGTCTCCAACTTTTCTGTGTCAGATTCTGAAGAATATAAACTGATGCAACTATATAACTAATGTGTAAGTTTTTCATATGCCACATGATAAATATTCCATCATTTGCTTTGAGGGAAGACAAAAACATAATCTGTAGGCAAATCTTCAAAACTAACAAACAGATTGTATTGAACCTAACATAAAGATAATTTGACTCCATCTCTGTATCTGTAAGTGCTGCACAGTGAATTTAATGGACTGATCTTGAGTTCTTTTTTATTCTTTTTAATTTTACATCATTTATGTCTGGATGTTTCTTTCCTTCTCTTGAATAAAATTAAAGTTCTCACTTTGTGACATTGTGACATTTTTTAGTCCTCACATGACAATTGAATTTTTAACATTTTTATGCTTTTTGAAACTATAACATAAGATCACATAGTTTGTTCTTTTAGTGTGAGCACCACTGTTTATTTTTCTGCACCCCCTACACTTTTATACACTTTTATACACACATTTCTAAAGAAGCTATAGAAGACACTCATTCTTGGATCTTGGTTATACTTGTGAAAATAAGTGACTACTAATAAAAATAATAGTAAAATATAAACCACTTACCTTTGCCAAAACCATTTTGCATATTTAACCCCTAACTAATCAGTAAATAATATCATATTTCTGTGCCTATGGCAACTTTAAAATGCTTTAATGATTCATTATTTTCTTAATTTCATATTTCAATTAAAATGTCTACTTCAACCCTAAATTATGTAACATATTTACTTTTTCAGTGATATGACCCACAGTATGGTTTATTCAAAGTAAAGTTAAACCAACTTAGCTTACATAAAATATTCTAGAAAAAATATTTATTAAAGTGAAAAAAATTACATCAGTCTATTTTGAATATGAACTTTAATAAGGAAAATAAGCTCATTGCTTCATTAATAAATTTAATTATACCATGTTATGACAAAACTAAGATGATTATTATTATACATTCATACTAAGTAATTGAAGACTTAAATTGGTTTTTATATTAGTTTAATTTTCAGAGCTATTGCTTAAAGTTTTTATTTGTTTTGTTATTTTAGGACTGTATCTGGTAATACTCCATGGTAATTTCTGGCTCTGTACTGAGGAATCATTCTATGTTGGTGCATAGGGGACCATATGTGATGCTGAGTATCAGACTTGGGTTAACTGTGCGCAAGGCAAAAGTTCTACCCACTGTACTATTACTCTGGCCATATTTTAAGAAAGATATTCTCAATAATTTAATACTAATTTTTATTTGTGATCACGTGTAGGGAGATTTTCCCTAGTTAGGGTCTTTTTCGGGTAGTGCTCACGTGTTCTTCATATCTCAATGCTGGGGTGTCAATTCTGGAAGTGATCAGGGGACCATACCAAGCTAGTAATGGAATGAGGGGCTCCTGCATGCAAAACAGGTTTTCCAGATCACTATGTTATATTCTGAGACCTGTCGTGACATTTTATTCCAAGTGCATAATGAGCAATTTTATTAATCTATTTTGACAAATGAAATGAACATTGCTATCATTTGTAAGTTACAATGAGAACTTTCAAGTATGAAAATATGCTGAACATATACTTAAGCTTTCAGCCAAAAGTTATCAAAGAAATTAAGTGAATAAACCAGAAAGACCACTCTTTCAATAAAATTCATGAGCTTCAACTATAACACCAGGTAAAGCAGGTTGTAAAGTGATGTACAGCAAATTTTCCTGTATCAGTAGACCTCTAATTTCATTTCATTTTTGAAGTAGGGGTGTAGTCTCAAAATTTCTAACAAATTTATCATGAGGGTAAAAATAAGAATGTTAGATAGTTTTCCTCAAGCTTATAATACAAATTTCTCAGCTTCTAGGTATACTATAATTCAGTTGCAAGTAGGCTAATGAAGAAATTAAATCACTTGCCTTTTCCTTGTCTCTTTCTTAAAGAGGTTGCATTTTGTGCTGACAGTGCATAGCTGATAAAATAGCAATTTTTGAAAAGCTTGCTCATTTAGCTACTCTCAGAACCCCTGCTGACATCACTGACATTTTCTCCAAATATGCAAATACTGTAAGTCACTTTCTAAGATGCATGCATATATTTCCAAAAATGCTATTATTTTATGATCAACTAGGCATAAATGCAGAGGCAGACTAGTTTGCTGGCTTTGTAATGCCACAGTCATGAAATGACTTTTTTTTAAATGAGATTTTGTAGAAATCTGTCACAGACTCGTAGATCTTTAAAGGTGAATTATTCCTTTTATATAAAGTGGGGGTTATTTTAAGGCCTTCCCATTATATAAACATAAAAATAGAGTAAAAGCCCATAAGCTCAGCACTATTAAATACCTGGGTGACAATGGTAATATTATAGTTAAACTCAAAACACAACTTTTGAAATATGGTGCGCATGCAATAGGCACGAATACTATCTTATTTAAATGTCTGTATTAAGCACAACCACTCTCTGCTAAAAATGGGGAAAAAACAAACAAGTCATATTCATCAAAGTAATTGTGTAGGTACTTTCAGTACCAAAATGCCTAGAATGAAGGATTGAACTGCTAACGGCAGCAGTGACAGCCATGAATCATGGTAGGCTACTCCGGGGCCTTTACCACCATAAAACAAAAGATGTAGATGAAAAATGCTGCAATTAAGTGATTTGATTTCTGCCCCCTTTTTCCTACTGCATTCGTGCATGGCTGCACAGCAAAGATTGATGGGAAAAATTACTCTACGTGATCTCTGACAGAGCCTTGGAACAATTCTATAAGGGGGAAACATACAAATCAAACTAGCTTTCTTGTATTCAAACAAAATAATACATATAAAGCAAATACTTTAGCCTATATCTAAAGCACCAACATTTGCATGCACACATAAATTGTTGAGAAATGTACTGCTATCAAAATCAAACTCATGGATTTTCCAGCTTGTTGGGTTATACTGATATTTGTTTAAATAGATATTCAATCAGTACTGTCGAGTGGTGTCTTCAATATATTTGCACTGAGAACAAATTACAGATACAAATTTATGAAGGTAAAAGATTCTTATCTTTTATATAACTAAATTGTTAATAAAAATATAAACAAAATAAAATAATAGGAAATTTCGCTGACATTGAATTCTTTGTCATTACAGTCATTTAGAGGGCCATTTTAAATAGGTATTTACTACTCAGTTGGGGTCCTACATACAAAAGAATCATACCTGAATGCTAGAGAATATTTTGTTGTGTTTGGTATGTACATTTAAAAGATGTTCAATTTGAAACATTCAATGAATAAAATACAATACTACTAATATGAAGAAAGGATAATTCCTATTATCAGTCTAAAGTGAAATCACATAGGTATCATTTCCTGAGAAGTCACTCAATTTCAGTCTTCTGTAAAAATGTACAGTTAATTTAACTTGAATTTATACAATAGAATTTCCCTTTCCAGCACAGGGTTTGGGAAAATGTATATATCTGACTTGGTTTTGTATACTGAAAGTCTGTTGCTAAAAAACTGCCAGCATAATAACATTGAGTTAAAAGAATTCTTATATTTAATCTATAAACCATTATACATCTGTCTTTCAAATATTATGGAGCCTAAATAATGTTATATGTGAATTTTGTAAGACAGTGAACATTCTTAGGATAGTATTTGTTTCTGTGACTCAAGAAAAATATCTTTTTTAAAGTTAATTTTTTATTTAAACAGTGATTCTTTAAAAAATGGAAGAATTGATTAGTTGCTCATCTGCTATGTTATGTTTCTTTTATTGTTCATAAAAATAAGAACTTTTAGAGTCCTGAAATCTGAACTCATTAAGGAATTACTTTCCTTTAATAATAATGCCATTTACAATATTATAGTATGATTAATGAAATAGCATAGACATGGGAATTAGAAGACTTGGGTTCAGCTGAATTATATGGATTGTACTTTTAATTCAAAATTTATTGTCTAAAACAGCTACAAGTAGTTTATATTAGTTGATCATTGAAATCAGTTTTAATCTTCTCTGTATAAATTAGGCAAAGTAAAAGTTTCTAATTTTTCTAAGTTTTGCATGTCATCACTTTAAGTGCTCTATTTAAATTTTCATTTTTATCTTCATCTACTAATAATCATTAATTAATTCTCACAAATAACTTCACAAATCAATTCACCATTATTGTAAGATATAATTAAGATGTACATTAATGTAGTACATACCTGGTAAGTAATAAAGGTAAGTTTAACTTTAGAATAAATTTATTTGGTGAAGTATTTAAAGAATACATTAAATAATCCTTTCTTGATGGGTGGAGGCCTCTCAAGTGATGTTCAGAGTTCCTGGACCACCATTGGTGGTTCATTTCAGCTGAGTGAACAGTCAGTGCAAGGATTCATTGCTGCTTGGACCCTGCAGTGATGTGAATGAATGATTATCAGGCAACATGATGGTTCTATGGAATGGATGTTGGAGCTTAAGAACCACACTCAGCATGCTTGGGGCTACCAGGGCTGATACAATGATGGTACAGGGACATTGTGGTGCGGCCTTGAAACAAACCAGGTACATGAAGCCCAATATACTATCTGTGCACCTCCATTAATTTTTCTTTACTTTCTATTTTTTTCTATAATCATAATAGTTTACTAAAAGAAATTTAGAGAAGTATACTTAAAGGAGGGAGAGAGTTAGAGAGAGAGAGAGCAAGTGAGAACAAATAAAGATGTGTTCAAGAGAGAACACTGGGCTTTTCCAGAGGGAAATAGTCTAACCAAATTTTTTATATTTTTGGTAATTGTA
>PVKC010025517.1:0-16442 GCA_004027635.1 Crocidura indochinensis
CAGAGGGAACCAGGAGAACCTGAAGATGATCAAGAACTGCCAGCAGGCACACTGTATTCTACTTGATAGAAATGAGTTCCTAGAACTGACCAATAATAATTTTAATTAATTAAAAATACATTTAAATCCCTGAGCTAAGAATTACAGCCTGGACCCCACCCATGCAAAACATAAATTCTACCAGGGTCTCATCGCCAGCCTAAGAAAGCCACTTTGGTTTGAAAACTGTCTGCCAAATACCTGGTTTGAACCTTTCTTTTCTTGTTTAGGGCACCAAATAAAAAATCATTATTCTCCAGAAGAGAGAATCCAATAGCAAACATACAAATTTATGATTAAAGCAAACCATGGAGATGAGAAAGAAAAAATAAAAAGAGTGGGTCAGATCAATAGTTTAGTGGATATGGCATTTGTCTAACATGTGGCCGACCTGGGCTTGATCCCTAGCATCCCATATGGTCCCTCAAGCCTGAATGTAGAGTCAGGATTAATCCTTGAACACCCCAAGGTATGGCCCCAAAACTAAGCTAAATGAGAGAGAGAATGAGAGAGAGATAGAGAGAGAGAGAGAGAGAGAGAGAGAGAGAGAGAGAGAGAGAGAGAGAGATCCTGTACTTTCTATCATAAAACTTCTGTCAGCTCTCATAAAGGCAGAACAGCTTTACAAGGGTATAACAGTCCTGGGCTCACTTGATGAGTGATTCCAGACATGCTGATAGTCAGATGGAGGAGGAAGGCTTCAAGTGGGAAGGACAGAGTCTCCTTGAGTCTGTCACAGAATCTCCACACCAGAAGGCAGAAGAGTCTGGTCATTGTCAGTCTGATTGCTCCATCCCTACACTTGGCTCCCAGCTCAGTTCTATATACTGGCATCTGTTCTGGAGCAGCAAACCGTTTGCATATTTGTTTATTATGCAAATAAATAAATTACTTCACCTGCTGAGGCTTCAGTGTCTTCACTCATACCATGGGGTTAGATCGTCACAGTCCCTATTTTGCCAGGTAGGTTCAAAGGTGAACTGAATGTGTACTTCAATCAGAGAATATCCTGATCTCTCAGTGCTGTAAACTCTTGTTCTAGTTATTACTGTAGAATAATGTTCTCCCCAAGTTTCCCCCTTCACACAGTTATTTGTTGATACTCATAGAAATTGCAGGTTAAGAATCTGTATCCAAGGAGCTGGAGAGATAGCACAACGGTAGGGCATTTGCCTTGCACACAGCCAATCCAGGACAGAGGGTGGTTTTAATCCCGACATCCCATATGGTCCCTGTGCCTGCCAGGAGTGACTTCTGAGCACAGAGCCTGGAGCAATTCCTGAGAGCCACTGAATGTGACCCAAAAACAAAACAAACCAAAAAAGAATCTGTAACAGGAGCAATAAGGGGTTTGTCTCTACTCCACAGATTTCAGGCTGAAAAGGGATGATATCTGGGGGCGGGAATGGGCAGGAAATTCATGCAGGGGCCAGAGATGGTGGGATGGGTACCCTGAAAGTGAGGACAACATGAAGCTTCTCCTGGATCCTTCCAGCTGCCCTTAGCTTCTTGACAGCAATGTGAGCTCTTTAGATGGGATTTTCTCACCTGAAGGCAAGGGGCAAGGGTGCTACTCTGGGTATACTACTGGTCAAAACAGTCCCAAGTCTACCTGGATTTCAATGCAGGAACCAGATCCAGAGCTAGGTCAGAGCTATGTTTTGAGGCAGCTGCCCCAGCTTTGCCATTTTCCAGAATTCCATGAAGACCTGCCTAGGGAGGTCTTGCCAGAGCATATCTGTGGCCTCACCTCACTCCCAGTTCACTGAGGAAGGATTCATATAGGAGCAAAGGGATCCATGTGAACCAACTGGGTAAGCCTGTCTGAGGGCTGAGACTCTAGGCTGGTCTGGCCTGAGGCGAAAAGTGTCCCTAGTCTGGATGTTCCCCTGGACTCCTGGCCGTGCCATCATATTGCTGAGCTTTTCTTCCCACAGAGTTGCCTAAAGAGCAGCTTCAGTGCCTCCGATAGAGCAGAGCTCCTCTCCCCTGCTCTAGGGGCTCTAGGGGCGCCCCCTCCAGGCTGTTAGCCCTTAGGGGCATCTGTTTCCCAGCCACCCAGACTGCCACCGTATGCACAGCAACTTCAGGGCTCACTTTTCAAAATGTGATTGCTATTTCTACCCCTGAACCTTAGAATTAGGATAACACCACCCCTGTGACATCTCTTGTCCCTTGGTATAAAATCCACGACTCAGACTGTCTGAAAGGAGCAAGCTACTGCCCACAGAACATTACCCACTCTGTTCACTCCTCCCAAACACCCCTCATTTCCCTCTGTTCTTCTGTAGGCCTCACAACTCTTTCCACCCACCTTTCCACCTGCCTTTCTTTGCTGCTGCTCCTCCTGCCTGTCAACTCAGCCCAGCAAAACAATTCTCCCTCCTCCTCCTCTTCTACTTCTTTCTCCCCCTCCACTTCCTCTTCTTCTTCCTTCTCCTTCCTTGCCATATCCAGCTAAAAGCATCCCTCTATCTGCCTAAATCACCATCCTCTTCATTCTGCTCAGCTTGTACCCTTTACTATATTTCTTCAACTCATCTGATATGGGGGTGGAAGAATACCGGGCTGTGCTCACAACTTACTCCCAGCTCTGTGCTCAGAGATCACTCCTGGCAGTGCTTATGGATCTATGTAGTCCTCAGATGGAACCGAGGCCTTCCCCCCTGTACTGGCTCTCATGCCTTCATCTGGTTTTCCATTGTTCTTCTTTCTCTCCTGGAAAGTAATCTCAGTAAAGAGCAAAGAACTGCAAATGCTGTTCTCCCAGTGGACCCAAGGGCCTCAGGCCTAGGAACAACTAAGCACCCCATCGTGGGGAACACGATGCATGTGGAGGAATGAAGCAGGTTCGGGTGATGCCTGGACAGGCTAGAGTGGACTAAAATAGCTGGGAAGTCTTCAGAAAGACCCCAGAAATACAGCGGCTAGGAACCGGGGCCAGGCCAGGCCAAGCAGAGGGCGGTCCCGGTTCCTCTGTCCCGCCTCCAGCCCTGGGGGCCTGGGTTGGCGGACGTGGCGCTGCTGGCCGCGGGCCGGTGGGCGGGCTGGGAAAGGGGGGCGGAGGCGGGAGGCCAGCCCCAAAATTTTGGTTGCGCTTAGGGCCCTCAGCTCGGCTTGGGAATGCCGGCCTCCCTCCTAGGAACCCCAAGTTGCATCTGAGTCCAGACATGGGTAAGTCGCCCTGTGTCCCCTCTCTCCCTATCTGCACCCCCAGACAGACACCGCCCCCGGGTGGTAACCCCGGTACAGTTTACAACCAGAGATTGGAGGAGAGTGGCCCACTTCCTCCCAAGTTCCTTTCTATCTAGAGGGAAAAGTGTCCCCTTCCTTGTTACTGCCCTGCGGCCAGCCCTCAGCCCCACTTGACCCGCTGCCAGCCTGGAGACCGCCCAGATGCAGTAAAAGAAAAAAAGAAGCTAGCCCAGAAAAGCCTTAGAGCCTGGTTCCCTCTGTTTAGTTCCTTGCACCAGGCACTATTCTAGGCCCTGGGATGGAGGCGGCAGGCAGAGGCTTCAGACTATGCAGTGGTCCTCAAACTTTTTAAATAGGGGGCTAGTTCACTGTCCCTCGGACCGTTGGAGGGCCAGACTATAGTATAAACAAAAACTATGAACAAATTCCTATGTACACTGCATATATCTTATTTTGAAGTGAAGAAACAAAACAGAAACAAATACAATATGTGTCCCACGGGAGCAGAGATAGGGAGACCAAGGGTTATGAGGAGCAGTGAGGACAGTGCTTTGTAGCTACCCACTTACTGGTAGTGGTGGCCAAGGGCTGGGTCCTCAGCACTAGCAGGTAAGCAGTAATAATTCTGCTTTCCTAGAGGTGACATCCATGACATCCATGGGACTCATTTTAAGTCCTAAAACGTCCATGCAGTGCTCTTTGGAGAAACAGACTGGATGGTGGCAACAAGGCAGCCAGACATGTGCTGTCCCTGCTCCAGGGGCTGCCCTGTGGGTGACTGGGTCCCTGAAGCCATAGTGGAGGCAGGGAGCAGGGAAAGAGTCCTGGTGGTGGGACACAGCCCTCGTACCAGCCCCCAACTCTGACATTTCCCCCAGGTGACTATGTCCCTGTCCTCAGGAACTATCAGATATCCTATGGCAGGGAGATCTGGGAGGAAGTGAGTATTTCAGGCAAATGAGCTGACATGGTCTTGCTACCTGCACCTTGGGGCCTGCCTGATGCCTCAACTGCTGCCCTGTATCACTCCCAATGTTGGGGATCAGGATGCAAATGCCCCTTGAGAGCTCAGCTCTAACATCTATATCCATGTCATCTCCTTGAGCAAAGGTTTTCCCCATCTTCTGAAGGGGAGGTGATAGATGTCCATGGTTCTGGGATCCCACTGCCAGGCCCACAGCAGTGGGTGGCTAGAACATATGTCAGTGGATCTCAGCTGGCATCAGAACTGTTGGGACCAGTTTCTTGGGGAATTTGGTTGCATAGCCCTGTTTCACCTGGTTCCCCCGGAAACCCTGTCAGGGGCCAGGTAGGAGTGGGAGGCGAAGAAGGATCCTATGCTGCATAGTCAACACTGGCTGGCACTTCCAGTCAACGTCACAGATCCTTATCAGTGCAAAAGTGTTTTTGAGCTTCAGTCTTGGCCTGATCAGTGCCAAGACAATGTAAAGTGGCTCCTCCAGAGGAGAGACTATCACAAGTTCTAACCAGTGGTCTTCAGGGGGCAAATTCACTGTCCCTCAGACATTTAGAAGGCCGGACTATAGTAAAAACAAAAACTATGACCAAATTCCTATTCACACTGCATATATCTTACTTTGAAGTGAAGAAACAAAACTGAAACAAATATACTATGTGGCCTGTGGGCCATAGTTTGAGGACCACTGTTCTAAACTATAACCCTCAGGCTCACTCTCTTCTACTTTTTCTAACCCTTGAGAATTCTTCTTAAATTTGGGGTGGGGGGGAGAAAAGAGAAATTTCAGAAAGCTTTGAAACACCATAACTAAACTTGGACTGGACCAAAATTACGCTGCTTCCTGTCCATGCCCGCTTCCAAGCCCTGGATCTCCCCAAAGGCTCATAAACCAAAGTCTTTTCTCTCTGGATCCCAGCATGCTTCCCCCACCCCTATTTATTCATTCCATCATCTGTTGACTCAATGCCTGTCTTTGCCTGTTGAATGACTATTGCATGCCAGTTTGCCAAGAACCATTCTCTGTGTTCCAGAGGTGGCTGAGCATGAACAAGTCCTTTGGGAACCAATGTACTGGTCCCATGCATGATCACCCGCATTATTTCAGATGGTGACAAATCCTGGGAGAAGACCCAGCAGGGAGGAGGGGCCCAAGGTGCAGATGGCAGAAGAGGACCGGGAGAGCCTCAACTAAAGGGGTCTTTGAGCAAAGATCCAAAGGGAAGAAAGTGGGGGCCCTCTTGAATGTAGGGGGAGGGATTCCGTGGTGTTGCTCCATTTGTTGGGTCCCATTTACTCCTTTGTTGGTTGTTTGTGTATTCGCAAAGAGCTTCCAGAATGAGAAATTGATTCCCATCCCCATGTCCCCTTTTGTGGGGAGATCTTGGTAATATTTATCCGCATCAAATAATCCACACAGACAGGAGGGTTAAGGGGTAAAAGTTTGGGTGAAGAGAGTCCTTTGTTAGCCTGCTGCTAGCTCCAAAACATACCTAGAGCCAGCCAGCCAACTCTGGCAAAAGACCCTGAACACCTTGCTCCCAAACTATTTATTCAGCTCTCAATGCCTCCACTGGAAGGTTAAGGTGGGACAACAGACAAAGAATAATCTTATGGAAATATTTTCATATACAACAGATATAACAGTTGGCACATACTTGAGAGGATATGTGAAGGGACAAGGCACCACAAGAAGGCAGGTGACAGGCTGAGAAGAAGGAAATTGGCTGGACGTTTCGGCCAGGGCAGGGGGCAGTTTTTCAAGAATTGGGGAAGCTTTGGAGACCTCAACGTGGAGTGGTCATGGTCTGACCGTGGCATTCTGATGGGTGGATGGATTGGAGGGTGGATGGATGGATGGATGGATAATGGATAATGGATAAATGGGAGGATGGATGGATGGATGAGTGGATTGGGGGGCAGTTGACAAGATGGACAGTCTGGCAGGAACAGTCTTAAGCTCTTTCCATTTTTTTTGTTTTCCAGGTCAATCCTTACCACTTCTGCCCCTATCTGCCTCAGTGTCTCTGCTGGGGGGGCTGACATTTGGGTATGAACTGGCAGTCATATCAGGGGCTCTACTGCCACTGCAGCTTGACTTTGGACTAAGCTGCCTGGAACAGGAGTTCCTGGTGGGCAGCCTGCTCTGGGGGGCTCTCATCGCTTCCTTGGGTGGCGGATTCCTCATTGATCACTATGGTAGGAAACAAGCCATCCTTGGGAGCAACTTGGTTCTGCTGGCAGGAAGCCTGAGCATGGGCCTGGCTGGCTCCCTGGCCTGGCTGATCGTGGGCCGCACAGTAACTGGCTTTGCCATCTCGCTCTCTTCCATGGCCTGCTGCATCTACCTGTCAGAGCTTGTAGGAACACAGCACCGGGGAGTATTGGTGTCACTCTATGAGGCAGGCATCACCGTGGGCATCCTGATGTCCTATGCTCTCAACTATGCACTGGCCAGTGTCCCCTGGGGGTGGAGGCACATGCTTGGCTGGGCCGCCGCACCTGCCCTCTTGCAATCAATCAGCCTCCTCTTGTTGCCTGCTGGGATTGGTGTCGCTGCAGCTCGCCAGGACATCATCCCTCTCCAGGACAGAGAGAACACTAAGCTGGGGTTGGGACAGCCCAGCTACTCCTTTCTAGACCTCTTCCGGGCACAGGAGAACATGCGAGGCCGGACCACTGTGGGGCTGGGATTGGTGCTTTTCCAGCAGCTAACAGGGCAGCCCAATGTGCTGTATTATGCCTCCACCATATTCCATTCAGTCGGCTTCCAAGAAGGATCCTCAGCAGTGCTGGCATCAGTGGGTCTCGGTGCAGTGAAGGTCGTGGCTACCTTGGCTGCCATGGGACTGGTCGACCGAGTGGGCCGCAGGGCCTTGCTACTGGTTGGCTGTGCTCTCATGGCCCTGTCAGTCAGTGGTATAGGCCTTGCCAGCTTTGCCCTGCCCATGGACGCAGGCCCAAGTTGCTTGGGCACCAATGGCACTAGCCTGTCAGGCCTCCCTGAAAGGTCAGACCTGTTCAGAGATCACTCTGCATCTCCACTGCCATCTGCCCATGAGAACCAAGAGTTGTTGGACATGTCAGCCTCTGAGAAAAGCGAGCCTCACTCTAGCGCCTGGGATCCCACAGGGATGTCCCCAGTGGTCCTACACACCACCTCTCCAGTACCCCCTTCTTCAGCCTCAGAGCATGCCCTGCTGCCCTGGATGGCACTGGTCTGCATGATGATCTTTGTGAGTGCTTTCTCCTTTGGATTTGGACCAGGTGAGTGTGTTTCCATGTAGGAACTCAGGGATTTCTGTCCCCTTCCGGTGGGAGTGTGGAAGATTGTGGCAGTGGGCAGGGATGGGGGAGAAGACGGAGATAAAAAAAAAAAAAAAACAGGAGGAGGAAGCTTGGCCATGAAACTCATATAAAGACTGGTCTTCAGTATTTTTCCTTCCCAGAATGATAGCCTTCTTTTATTCTTGTGGGTTTTCTCCTTCTGAAGAACCTGAAATGATTTCAGTTTCATGCATCATGGAATGGGGCTCTCCTCAGTGAACTTGCCTGGAGTGTACTTGTGTTGAATGAACTTGGGGAGCAAATGAGGGAGCCCCAGAGCTGAATGAGAGTAGTGGAGGAGCACTTCATGAGGAAACCATATTGTGTAGTCACACGAGTCAATCATATTGTGGAGTTGCCTGTTACATGGTGTTTGCCAAGCTGTAACATCTCTGCTCTCTTCCTCTAGTGACCTGGCTGGTCCTCAGCGAGATCTACCCCACAGAAATTCGAGGGAGAGCCTTCGCTTTCTGCAACAGTTTTAACTGGGCAGCCAACCTCTTTATCAGCTTCTCCTTTCTCAACCTTATTGGTGAGTCATTGGACTTTGGCTCCCCACCCAGGCCTTTTCAGTTGAATAAACACGAGGCCACCTTCTTGTCCACTCTCAGTGAGCTCCAAATGCTGTGTAACCTAGTAGTGCAAGATCCATAGAAAATATTTCTGTTTCAGTCCTTGAAAAGACCATGGCTGACCTGGATGATCCAGATTTTATTATCCAATAAGATTATTGGATAAGATCTCCAGTAATACTGTTGTCCATCTTCTAGCTTTGCTCTTGACTGGGATGTCTGTATTGGGTAGAGCTGGATCTTGAAGGCCAAGATGGTGTCGTGTCCTCTCAACCGGTACTGGCTCTCATTGGTTTAGCAGGGTCACATGCCTATCCCTGAACCAATCACTGTGGCTGGAGAGTGGATCTCCCAAAGCCCAGTCCCAGAGCATCAACCACCCACCCTAGTGCGGGAGTGGAGAAATAGTGGCTTTTGAATAAAAAAAAAATCAGGGGTAACAGAAAAGGGGAACTGAGAGGTTAGGAAGCAGAGAGAATAGAAGATAGGAGCTATGAGGCCCATTCCAGATCCCACTTTAAACCCCTCTCCCTACCAGCTTTATTGATATCTCTGTTAAGCAGAGAGGGAAAAGAAGGGAATTACTGGTGCCTGCATGTCTCTGCTTTGTGTAGTAAGGACAGGACCAAACTTTGGACAGGCCTGGGGGTCTGGGCAATCTAGTGGAGAGGTAATCTAGAGGGGATTAAATAGACTAGTGGGTAAACCTGAGTGTAAGGATTTGACAAATATGTTCTCTTTCCTGCAGCCCAAGAGTCTCTCTCGCTTCTAGGGCAGGAGAGCTTTCCATTTTGGTTTATTTGTCTGTCCTGTCTACCCTGGTCCCCTAGACCAGGCCCCAGGAAGAGGGAGGAGCTGGGGTGCTGAAGGGCCAGCCCCTGTCCTCTGCAGCAAACCATAGGCCAACACACTGTTCTTCGGCTCCATGGATATGTGCTTCACTAATTCACACTTCTCTCGTGCTTTTAAAAAAACACTCTGAGCTAGGTTTTGCCAAACAACACCCTAAGTTAGCTTGGTTGGATTTGAGTTCTCTCAAGTTGCAGTTCACATTCTAAGCATGGTTGCAGTTCATGTTGTTGTAGATGTGGGTGCCTGCATGCTCCTGGAAAGACAAGTTGGCTAAGTGTATTTATTATGTGTCTCTGTGTGTGAAGGGGGGTGTTTCTGGCCTTTCCAGCCCCTGGGATCCCTGTGACTTCTGGTCAGCCTATTTGTGGTCATTGTGCTCCACTCTCTGAAAAATCTGCTCCCTTCTCCTGTTCCCAGGTACCATTGGCTTGTCCTGGACCTTCCTGCTCTATGGGCTGACTGCAGTCCTTGGCCTGGGCTTCATCTTTTGGTTTGTCCCTGAAACAAAAGGCCAGTCATTGGCAGAGATAAACCAGCAATTCCAGAGGTAAAGGGGGTGGAGGCTCTGTGGTTTACTTGGTTCAGACCTGAGCATGTTTTAGATCAGTCCTTAATTTAGTTAGAGAGAAAGAAAGATACGAGGGTAGAGAGAGTGTGTTTTTCGTGTCTTTTATCATTTATCTCTGTCTTCTAGCTTCTTTTTTTTCACCATTTTTATGGAGGTACCAATATATAAAACAATATATATAAACCAGTATATATATAAAACAATATATTTTATTAAAGTTGTAAAACATATTTACATTATCACAATACCATGCCCATCATCCTAGAACCCCAGTGTCCCAGGCCCACCAAAACCTCAGGCCTGTAGATAAAATCTCTAGTTCCACTGCTTTGGGCTCTTTGTTGTCCCCTTACTATATATATATTTTTTATTTCACATATGAAAGAGAATTAAAAAATTATTTATTGTGAAGGCAGGTAACATCTACACACATATAAATGAATAAAGCCGAATTCCTAAAATATCACAAAATTATAAATCAACAAATTGATAAAATATTAAATGTATATATTTTAATAGGTATATGCATTAAAATTAGCTATATGGCTAATTTTCTGCTAATACTTTAAACATTTACATAAAATTGATAAATCTAACAAATAGACATTTAATGAGAATAAGGAGAATTTTTTAGAATTTAAATCAAAATCTGACTAGGCCTATAAAAGTATCAAAGTGTGTTTTATTCTAAAAAAGGGATTATTGGGGCTGGAGAGATAGCATAGAGGTAGTGTGTTTGCCTTGCATGCAGAAGGACGATGGTTCGAATCCCGGCATCTCATATGATCCCCCAAGCCTGCCAGGAGCGATTTCTGAGCATTGCTGGGTGTGACCAAAAAATAAATAAATAAATAAATAATAAAAAGGGATTATTTTCTGTATGTTAGAGAGCTCTTTATTATAGATAATGCTTAAGTATCTGCATGGATATATAAATGATTATAATAAAAATCTATATAGGGGACTGGAGAGATAGCATGGAGGTAAGGCATTTGCCTTGCATGCAGAAGGTCAATGGTTCGAATCCCGACATCCCCCCCATATGGTCCCCTGAGCCTGCCAGGAGCGACTTCTGAACATAAAGCCAGGAGTAACCCCTGAGCATTGCCAGGTGTGACCCAAAAACTAAAAAAAAAAATCTATACAGATGTAAAAAATTAATTGAGTAGGTACAGCACACTCATATATAAGTGAAACATTAATTTATTATTGAAATATATATATATATATATATAAACTCTAACACACTAGGAATAAATTCCAGGAGGACCTCCTTCCTTCCTTGTTTGTGTCTTTTTGCACCAGAGCTTCATTTGACTTTAAATCTACTCATAGGAACGTTTAAGCATGGAATAATAGATTAACAGGAGGTGGGTGAGACAGGCAGAACCCCCAAGCCACAGAATCAAAGGACCATGGAAGCTTGGAGAAACAAAATATTATAAGTATGGCCTTAAAAAATTACACTCAAAGATCTAGACAAGCCACTATTTCAGTGTGTCCCTGCTGTATGCCAGGAAGATTCTTGGGAAATGTGGCCAAGAATTAAATGGAGTGCTGGAGCAATAGAACAGTGGGTAGGGCACTGCCTTGCAAATAGCCAACCTGGGTCCAATCTCTGGCATCTCATACAGTCCCTCGAGCATGGCCAGGAATAATACTGAGCACAGAGCCAAGAATAACTGCTGAGTACTGCCAGGTTTGGCTCATAACAAAAAGAAAATCAAACAAGCAAGAATGAAATGGAAAGGGCCCTTATCTTAGTTGGGGAGGAGACCCCTCAAATAACCAGGGCAATGAATGTATTACCCACGCATTTGCAGTTCACCATATGTAGCTGGAAGCAAATGAAAAGAGCAAAAGATATTGTGAAGAACCGATTGGAGGGGAGAAGGCCAAGGTGGGGGGGGGGGCTTTGTTAACATGGAAGGGTGCATGTCTTAGACTGATTAGGTATTAAAGGGGTGGTTAGGAAAGATTGGATAGTAGAGAGTGAAGACCTCTCTGAGGAGGTGGAGCAGAAGTTAGTAAGTAGGAGGAGGCAGCTGTGGAAAGAGAATGGGAGTAGCAATAGCAAGTGCAAAGGCACTGAATTAGGAAATACTTCTTGCTTCTCTCCAAGGAAAAACAAAAAGCCAGTATGGCTGTAGAGGGTAAGAGGAGAGACAGAGTGAGATTAGTGTTTGGATAACAGCCGTTTCCATTGGATGTCTAAGTCCTAGAGAGTTGTATGGAATCCTAGAGTGTTGAGGCCTGGGCATTATTATAAGAAGAGAAGAGCAGAACCCTCAGAGGGACCAGGAAACATTTCAATCATTGCTATCCTGACAAGCGCTTCCATTAGCTCTTACAGCCAAGGAGAGTTACTAGCTCCTACATCCATTATACTTTTAAAACAGTTTCCAAAAATATTCTAATGTTGAGTTGGGCTTTGCTCGCTGACCCTGTCCTGGGTCTGAGGGATGAAGAACTCATGCAGAGAGGAACCAAGTGCTAACTGGATCCACTTCACCCCGATCCCACTCCAGGCCACACTCCTGCAGGCCCTCTGCTGGTAGCTCTATTAAGAAGGAAAGAGATTAAATGTGGGGTCCAGAAGTAATGGGGTGCCATTTAGGAGCCAGGTACTGTTGCAGGCTCCCAATGGCATGCTAAAACCAAGAGAAACCCTGTCTATGGACTAAGCAAGGAGCTACTTTTTTCTTATTTTACTGATTTTTTCCTCCGCTTCCCTCTCTCTCCATTGGAGTATAGGTTAGATGGTCATTTTAGGTATTAAGTTACTGCACCCCACCACCGTTTCTGTGTAACCTGATTAGTGACATCTTCATGGCAGGAGCAAGCCAGAGTACAGAATGTGCCAGTATCTAAACTGATGACCTAGATCCAGGAGAGCAAGCAGACATGCCCCTCAGAAAGTGAATAGTGGGGTGGGGTTGGGAGGGTTCTGCCATTTCTTTGGCCAGGCTCCAGGGGTTCATGGTCCTAACCCAGTTTCTTATGAAAGCTTTAGGACTGCCAGGATACCCACATGTCTCTGCTTCTCTCACAACTGATCTCAGGGCAGTGACAGGCCCACATTTTTAAGGCCAGAGTCCAGCACTGACCCCTGAAAGAGTGGCATCGCTCTATGGGGGCTGTGATGAGCTAAGGGAGGAGGTAGTCTCAGGTGCTAGAGCAGGGCAGTGGGTCTAATGGGATATGTCAGTGAGAGACAGAGCCCCCTGAGGACAGGTCTGAAGAGCAGGTGTGAGGGAGGAAGCAGGACTGCATGCCTAGCTGAGCTCTTGAGGGGCTCTATGGAATCAGGGGAGGGACCAGACACTGATCTTTGTAGTTAGAAAGGTCATTTCGGGGAGATATGGGGAGACCCTGTACAGAGGCTATGGAAGATGCTGGGTAGATGAAATGCCTATTTAGAGAAAAAGCAGGTCGAAGGAGGGCTGGGGTGAAGTGAGGTCCCAGAAGCTGACTCTCTCTTCTCCCTTCTTTTAACCTTACTTTCTCTGACAGACTTGGCTTGAGTTTAGGACCCAGGCAGAGCCCAACCCGTGTCCAGTACAGTCGCATCCAGGCCTCAGCGGACCCCTGAGTCTATCTGTAGGAAGATGTTGGAATTGAGGCTCAAGTACGAACTTCCAGGTTACTGACCTCCCAGAGGAAGGTTGGGGTAAAGGGCTGTGAATTCTGAAGACTTCACCTCAGGTGCTAAGGATTCTTGAGGAGTTGCTTCCTTGCCTCGATTTGTCCCCACTGACTCTGCACATCTCTACAGTCCTTGCAAATGAAGGTGTCTTCTGGTCACTGGTTGCTCCATGTGTTTCCCATAGCACATAGGTTCGGGGGATCATGACTCTGAGCTGAGTAAGTTGTGGTTCTAAATGCAGTCAGAACCTGGAGGTTCCCCAGTGGTCTGTCTCTAGCCACCTGCCCTGTCTCTGTGGACCAAGTCTCTGGGGCGCAAGTGAATCAAATTCCAGGTGGTGTTCACCAAAATGTGTACCATGCAGTGCACACCCAAGAGTTGGGTCCAGGGAGATGCCAGAGGGCTTTGCAGGAGTGAAATAGGTTTGGAGCCTCCCCAGCTAGTTCCTCCATTTAGGAGGCAAGGCAGCTGTTGACCCCAGGTAAGGAACAACTCTCAAACCTCGGTTCCTATATCTGTAGAATAGGGATAATTACGTCCCTGTGTGGATTTGATTCCTGTTTCCCTTTAGGAAAATACAGACTTGGGGGTGGTGGTGATGGAAGGGCTGGCCATCTTGCTCACTCTCCACAGCTGGCTCTTTCCCTCTGGGACATTGAAGGGTCATCCCCCAGTGGATTCCTCAGTTGGAAACTCAGCAAGTAGCTCAGAGCAACACTCACTATAAAGAAGAAAAAAGGAAGGGGAAGTAATTAGATGAGAGGAAAAGAGAGAGGAAAAGTAGCTGAGTGGATCAGTAGAGAGAGGAGGTCAATCTCAGTCACTTGCTAGGTGCACAGTGCTGAGTGGATAATCTCTCCACTGTGGGCCTCAGTTTGCTCATGTGCAAATGGGATGAGGAGGGCCAGCAGAAGACACTGAAACCACATCTTTTCTGGGATGTGACTGGCTGGGAAGTCACTTTCCCAGCTGCAAAGTGCTCTGTCCCCAGAGGGGATTTGCCCCAATTTCCCCAGAGGAGGCTAAGGTGCTCCCCAGCTTCTCCCCCAAGGGCTGCCTCACTCCCTCATTCCCCAGCCCAGGCCAGACTGTTTCCCTTTTGATTCTGTTTTCTGGAACACAATGGCCCAGGAGCAGGATGGCACTGAGACAGCGCCAGAGAGCTCACACTACTTCCAGCTTTTTCCCAGTGACTCTATTGGGGTGATGCTGGGGTTGGGGACTAGGACTTCCTTTTTGTGAAACCTTGAAAGGGATAAGCTGCCATTCTACTCTTTGTGAATCTTTCACAAGATGAGAAAAACTTCCAAGTAGGTTGTTGGCGTTGAAAGCTTCCAGTCCTGGCAAGTTTTGTTAGGTTTTATTCAAATCTGTTTGTTGTCAAACTTTCATTTTTCCCCCCACTGGAAAGTAAAGAAATAGCTTGTCTTAATGGCAAGTTATATTTATGTTGTAAGAAGAAAACTCTTCAGTCTGTGTTGTAATGCAAGGTTCTCTGATTTCTATGACATTAAATAATTTTGAGATTTAAGGCTCTTAAGAGTTTGGCTACATTTTTCTTCTAAAAATAAATACTGTCTTCCTATCTGAAAAAAACCCTCCATCTTCTAAGAAAAGTGAAATAACTTAAATAAATTTTATTTATTAATTTATTTTTTGTGTGGAGTGTTTTTTTTCCCCTGTAGTTTTTGGGCTATACCCAGTGATGCTCAGGGCTTACTCTTGGCTCTGCATTCAGCAATTAATCTGGCAGGGTTCAGGGGACTATAGTGGTATCAGGGATTGAACCTGTGTCTTGTTGCCCAGGTCTATTAGAGTGCCAGGAGCAGAGAGACATTCTGTAACCATTTCTTGAATGCACACATGAGTGGAGGTAAAATGCGTGGAATGTTGCAGGCTCACAATAAAGGGGACCAGGAGCACCAAAGTGGTTCAAGATGATTCCGTCTTCTTTCATTGTACATGTTGGGAAGTATTTAAAAACAGTGCTTAAATATACAACGTCATAAAATCCACTGAGAGAAAAGCAATGACTCATCACAGCAGGAGATGGGATGATAGACCGAAGAGCAGTGGAGAGAATTTACCGGAACAAAATCTCTCATTTCCCCACTCGGAATGTGTCTAGATTTGATCATTTAAGATAAACGACACTTTTCATTTCTTTCTTAAAGCAGAAGCCTCGAGGCCTTAGAAAATGATCCTCAGATGTATTCTATTTGTCCCAGACATTCTTTCAAAGTGTTTGAGTGAGTTGCCAGCTTTTGAAATTTGGAATGCTTCTGTTGGAATTCCTCATTTCTGCCACCTTTTGAAAGAGAACCAACTTGGCCTGCGGGGCCTGCATTCTGAAGTCCAGCCACTGGGTGGCGCAGAGTGGCCTTGAAGTGGCCCCTGTACCCCTCCTTTTGCTAAACACGCCTGGGAGACCCTATCATCAGCTTTTTGTTCTTGTTACATATAATTAATGATAATAAAGCATGCATTTCCACCATGAGGCCTAAGGGGTGAGAGAAAGAAAGCTGTCTGCGTGTTGGTGAGTTTAAGAAATGTAACCTTGCTTCTACAATGCAGGAACTAGCTAGGTAAATTAACCTTTAAGATATATTTTCACTTACATTTCTTTTTTTCAAAATACCAAAACATACAGATATTTAAAACAGACATTGAAGGGCCAGAAAGAGAGTACAGTGGGTAAGGTACTTACCTTGCATATGGCTAACCTGGGTTTAATTCCCAGCATTCCATATGATCCCCCTAAGCACCACCAGGAGTGATTCCCTAGGGCAGAGTCAGGAATAACCCCTGGGCATTGCTGGGTGTGGTCTCTCCCCTTAAAAAAAAAAAAAAAAGACAATGAGGTCAGAGCGGTGGCACCGGGCATAAAGGTGTCTACCTTGCACATGCTAGCCTAGGAGGAATTGCGCAGTTGGATCCCCTTGCATCCCATATGGTCCCCCGAGCCAGGAGCGATTTCTGAGCACATAGCCAGGAGTAACCCCTGAGCATCACCGGGTATGGCCCAAAACCTAACAACAACAGCAACAAAAATAGACAATGATCATCCACAATCTTTTGGTGAATCTTCACTAACCTTTTGCTAATGATGATAAATCAGACTACTAAGAAATATGAACACTTGGCAAGAGAAATGTTTTTCCTATTCTTGACATCACACTGCATGTAAACCATTTGGACACTTAACCTTTTGAGATGAGATGATCAAACCTTTAACACGAGTTGAGTGCATGCCATAAATTTATTGCC
>PVKC010025518.1:0-16446 GCA_004027635.1 Crocidura indochinensis
AAAGAAAGAAAGAAAGAAAGAAAGAAAGAAAGAAAGAAAGAAAGAAAGAAAAAGAGGGGCCGGTGGCGCTGGAGATAAGGTGCCTGCGCTAACCTAGGGCAGACCGCGGTTCGATCCCCCGGTTCCCCATATGGTCCCCCGTGCCTGCCAGGAGCGACTTCTGAGCGAATAGCCAGGAGTAACCCCTGAGCGTCACCGGGTGTGGCCCAAAAAAAAAGGAAGGAAGGAAGGAAGGAAGGAAGGAAGGAAGGAAGGAAGGAAGGAAGGAAGGAAGGAAGGAAGGAAGGAAGGAAGGAAGGAAGGAAGGGAAAGAAAGAAGAAAGAACAAACGAACTTCGGAGAACCTTGTAAACTTTGAACCATTACTTCAATCCTGACATTGTTCTATATACTAAACATGATCCTGGTAACATGATTACTTGTGATTCTCACCACCACAGTAACTGCCATTTTAGCGATCTCTAGTCATTGTAACATCAACCATAAAGAAAGGTAGGGGGTGGTGGTAGAGATAAACATGTGGAAAAGGAGAAATGGGGCTTTGGGCTTCTGTAGAAGAGGAAATTAGTTGTAATATTGCAAACCACAGTGTCTAAAATGAAGGGGGGGAAAGGAGAGGGAGAAAAGGGAAAGGAAATACCTACAACCAGAACTAGCAGGGGAAAGGGCAAGGAAGAGGGCAGGAGGAGGAGGTCAATTGGGAAACTGGGGACATTGCTGTCATTGGTGATGGAAAAAGTGCACTGGTGAAATGATGAACAGCATATTATCAAAGCTCAATTGTTAACAACTTTGTAACCATGCATTTCATGGTAATTCAATTAAATTATTTATAAAAAAATAAAAGCATCAAGGAAAAAAATGAAAGCTGAGTAGTGTGCCATACCCAATAGTGCTCAGAGATCATTTCTGTCAGGGCTCAGGAAACATATGCATTGACAGAGATAGAAACCATATGTAGACAAGCACTCCACTTACTCTGCTATTGCTCTAGCCCAAATATTGTGTTTTTGACAAAGGGTATTTTGGGTTCTCATGTGGATGTAATGGCCTACATGTCAATTCTTAGTTTTTAGAAGTTCATAGTGTCTTTTGCTCTGAAAAAGTCCTATTAAAATATAGACTTTGGGAAAGCATTTATAATATTTATACTTTTCTAGGAAGAAAATATATGCTCTTCTGCTTTGCACTATGAAACAAATTTACTGGGGAAGTGAAAAATGTTAGGAGGGAGGAATGTGTTTCTATTGTACTTTCTGATGCTTCTAGCCAGTAAATTCAGAAAGCAAACAGTTTTTTTTTTCTTCCTAATGTATTAGGGCTATCTTCAATGAGACATCAGCTGCATAGAACAAAATGATCCAAATTACATGCTACTCTCTGCTTGTTCAGGCCAACAAACAGATTTCTATCTTTGTCACCTATTTGTGACAATTAAAGCCAGAAACACAAAAACATCAAACTCCTTTTGCCATTCTCAAGCTCACAAAATTAATGTCTGCTCTCATTTTGAATATACACTTTAACTATATATCATAAGTCATTTAAAAATATTCCAGATAAACTAGAGATATTTTGTCACTTGGTATATTCATTGTCCCCTAAATGTATATGTTTAAATGTCAAACACTGAAAGACACTTGTAAACACACTCAAAACACATAAAATCACAAGAACAAATTGACGAAGTGAAACAGTCAGTCACACATATACCCCGAGTGTATTTGCAGAGAAAGCAAGCAGATTATTTGAAGAAGAGAGTAGCTTCATGAGGACCGTCAGAGCTGAACTACTGTTTTGTTGAACTCCATCTGGCATTTGTCCCTCCAGTCTCTGTCTCCCCGGCTTCTCACTGACTCCGTGCTTTTCTCCTTGATTTTAGCATCTATTTTCTTTACCTCACAGTCCTACGTTAGGGGAAAAAAGTCTGTTCGTAGATGAAAAGAGACCCCGCAGCTGTTTTTTAGTTAGAGAGGAATTTATTCAATTGTGAAATAGTTATCAAGAGAAAAAAAATGTTCTTTTAAAAACATGCATTTTGAAAATGGAGCAATAATCAAAACTGAAACCTTGGTCAAAAAGAAGAAAATGTCCATTTAAGAATGAAGAAAATTACTTAAGAAAATTTTTAAAATTTTTAAATTTTTTAAAATTTTTAACAATGCCCCACTTTAGGGGTGGTATCTGCAAAATATAGAATTAAAATAAAACATATAGTATTTTTCACACTTGATGATCAAAAAGCTGTTCATATTTATTCATTTTAATTTTAAGAGGAAACATTCTAATGTAAATAATGTGGAGTCATCGTGAGTTTGATTTTATTAACTTTAAGGATAAATAGATAAACATTACCTTATTTTTATAACAAATTTGCTTATAATTCATTTTAATACAATATTAATAATTATATATAAGCCATACTTAATTTTTTTTTGGTTTTTGGGTCACACCCAGCAGTGTTCAGGGGTTACTCCTGGCTCCATGCTCAGAAATTGCTCCTGGCAGGCACAGGGACCATATGGGGCACCGGGATTCTAACCGATGACCTTTTGCATGAAAGGTAAACGCCTTACCTCCATGCTATCTCCCGGGCCCCATACTTAATTATTTTCAACAAACTTCAAAGATGCAAATACTCTATAGAGCGGTAAGCCAAGTATAGTTCCATGATCATTTTAGTGCTATTAATTACTTAATATTGATTTTTTTTCATGTCTAGACATCTATTAAACATATAGCAATGATAAATAAAATTTATTTTCAACTCATTTTTGTTAGATTTTATTTAAGTAAACTGAGGAGTACATTCAGTAGTGCCAGAGATTCAATCCAGGATCAACCACATAACACCTTAGTACTGTCTCTCTGGCTAAGTACTTAGCACTTAACTTAGTACTTAGCACCTTAGTACTGTCTCTCCGGCCTTAAATAGAATATTATTTTCAACTTCCTTCAACTCACTTTCAGAACACTTCTTAAACTCCTAGGAGCTACCATTCTCAACTCTCAATGAATTTACTTCCTCAAAATATAAACATACTGGGGCCAGAGAGATAGCATTGAAGTAGAGCATTTGTCTTGCATGCTGAAGGACAGTGGTTCGAATCCCGGCGTCCCATATGGTCCCCTGAACCTGCCAGGAGTGATTTCTGAGCTTAGAGCCAGAAGTAACCCCTGAACGCTGCTGGGTGTGATCCCCCCAAAAGAAAAAATATATATAAACATACTGCCAAATTTTAATGCCAATTTGCTATTGAACAACTGTGAGTTTGCAATACCAGTTCAAGAAATTACTTTTTTCTTGTTGTTACTCTCATTCTGATAGTTCAGGTGAAAAGACAGGACAAGGAAAGTGGAATGAAAGGGTTTTATTTTTAAGTTGTGCTAGTCAAAGTTTCTTGTAGTCTAGAAACATGTTTTTAAATTGATAATGTACAGCATATATAAATAAAACAGCTATCCAGCACCAGGAAGCAGTAGATAGTAATAACTTCGATTCACACCAAAGAGGAAGGAAAGATGATTAGTGGTGATTACATGCTGGCCTGAGTTGGTGTTTGAGGAAATCACATGACTTCATTTCAAAGAAAGACAATGAAGAAAATCTATAAACATAGGAAGAACAAAGAACAGATTGGAAATGACCATAACAGAGGGGATATCCACACAGAGGCTGGAGTTTCACTTGATAAATGTAAAGGATGTGAAAGTGTTAAGTTCTTAGAAGAACTCGGAAGCATATGCTCGAGTGCAGGAAATAAGTGGATTTCAATGTTCAAGTTTTAAAAATCCAAGTAAAATGCACAGTCAAATCAGTGGCCAAACTAATCTTTCTAACAACATATTGAAACAGATTCATTCTTTAGCCACATAAGCCAAGTGAGTTTGTCACTACATATTCCATGCCCCTCTTTTTAGTGTAGAATCAAAGAAAGAGCAAATGAATTAAAGCATTTAAATCTATTTAGAATTGCATGATTGCTTGCTGTTTCAAAACATAACTATGGTAAATGTTAAAGAATATTAAAAAATATATCAACATTTGCTGTTGTTCATCCCTCCAAAAATTCCTGTCTGACAAACAGCCAGAAAAATCTATACAATCATCTTAAGAAAATCCCTGATGAGATGGCTTGCTTTCAGACTTCTATACTTTAATCAAATACCAAAGGTTAAAATCAGTTTTCTGGATAATGTTTTCTTTAATAGCTATGTAAACAAAGTAATAAAATTAGGGAGCATAGAAGAACATAATATTAAACTGCTATTATAATTTTAATATCCATGATCTTTGTAATGGAAAACAAAGCATATTTTGATAGCAAAGAAAAATCATTAAAAGTTTATACACCAAAAAAAGCTGGTAATTTTTATTCCTCAAGTGTGTACTTATATTTGCAATAAGATTTAATTCTAGTAACTAATTAAAATAGGAGTTTTATTTAAGCAAATTTTGTGTTGTTTTAATTTATATCTGAAACTTTAATCTTTATGACTCTTGAATTTTTGATACCTAAAATATATTTGTATTTGAGATCAAATAGGAAGGGCTGGGGCCCCGGAGACAGCATGGAGGTAAGGCATTTGCCTTTCATGCAAAAGGTCATCGGTTCGAATTCCGGTGCCCCATATGGTCCCCTGTGCCTGCCAGGAGCAATTTCTGAGCATGGAGCCAGGAGTAACCCCTGAGTACTGCCAGGTGTGACCCAAAAACCACAAAAAAAAATAGGAAGGGCTTTGGGGGATGATGAGAAGATAGCATAAGCCTATGTTGCATGCATCCAACCAGAGTCCAATTCCCAGCATTCCATATGGCCTTCCAAGCACTGCCAGGAGTAATCCCTGGCACAGAGCCAGGAGTATTCCATGACCATTGCCAAGTGTGGCCCGAAAACAAACATTTTGCTGGATCTTTGAAAGGGGATATCATATATTATAAACACTTTTTAATTTTGACTTCAATATAATTTAAAATGCACTGAAATGGTAACAATATCATGATTTTATATTTATATTTAAAATTATGATGAGAAAGTTATACCATCAAAATATTTCTTTTTTTCTTCACTGTGATCTATTTAAAAACAGAGAATGCCAATTCTTGAATAGTTTCAAGAATTTGAAAAGGATTTCATTAAAATAGACTCTGACTTTGATGGTATCATAGGGGATATAATAGAATGTGCAAAGATATCTGGCAAAGAAAGCCAGTGGTATGCTGGTATATGGATAGGAGACGTGTTGGAGATTCAGTGTTACATTATGTCAAATATAATACCACACATCTGACACCTATGCATTCTAGAAACAATATTTTAAGATATTATAAACAATGTCACTTCAATTAAAAACTTTAGATAATAATTATCCCACTATTTAACACATGTAGTGAATATAGCATTTTAAATAATAAAGCACTTCCTCCTTATCATAATACTCTTGTCTATCTGAAAGGTGATTGTATATTTGAATAAAAATAAATGTTAAATAACTACACTAACAACTAGCATGAAAATGTTCATGAATGAGAGAAGTAGAATGCCTGTCTTGAATACAGGTAGAGGTGGAGGCATTGTTGCACTGCTGAAGGAGGTGTTCTGTTTATGACTGAAACCCAGCTACAATCATGCTTGTAATTATAGTGCTTAAATAAAGATTTTATTGAAGAAAGAAAGAAAGAAAGAAAGAAAGAAAGAAAGAAAGAAAGAAAGAAAGAAAGAAAGAAAGAAAGAAAGAAAGAAGAAAGAAAGAGAGAAAGAGAGAGAAAGAAAGAGAGAGAAAGAAAGAAGAAAGAAAGAAAGAAAGAAAGAAAGAAAGAAAGAAAGAAAGAAAGAAAGAAAGAAAGAAAGAAAGAAAGAAAGAGAAAGAAGAAAGAAAGAAAGAAAGAAAGGAAGGAAGGAAGAAAGGAAGGAAGAAAGAAAAAGAAAAAGGAAGGAAGAAGAAAGGAAAATAAATATTGAACCAGAGAGATATTTCAAAAGGCTAGGCACTTGATATGCAAACAGGAAGCTTGTCTTGGATCCATCCCTTCAGATCATATGGTACCCCAAACATTTTCAGAGTTAGTAATAGCCCTGGAGCACCATCAGGTGTAACCCCTGAAACTGAAATATTAGCTTTTCTAAATTGCACAAATCAGCCTTGATTTGTTTTATGTAGCATATAATAAAGAATTTTTTATTTTGATTTCAGTCAGTAACAGTATTTGTAATCTTCCTCCCAATGATGGAAAATGATTTTAAAAATCAAAATTATCCTAAGATTTTATTAAAATGATCATAGAGTAAAAAACCCTGAGCTTCTTATGACCAACATATAGTGTTCTTGCTTACATAGGCACAGTCTCGATGTTATGATCGGAAAAGCAGGACGAATAATTTGAAAAGAATGCTTGTTAAAACTCAATTGTGCTTTATATTTTAATTAGTCTAAATTCCAACAGAGATCCAATGGCATACTAAACTCTTCTACAATCTCTCTTCTTTGTCATATATATATGACAACAACTCTTATGTTGATTCTAAAAGTTCTAAATTCAATTTAGGAACTTTAATATATTAGTTTTCAATTGGATCAACATAAGCAATTTTGATGAAATATTTTAAAAAGAGAAATCTAAAGAGCAATATTTGGAGTGTTAAATAGCAATAACTGCATGATATTTCAGAGCATCCATATATTCCTATGTCACCACCAATAGATGATTTTCCTTTTAAAATATGTTCATTTGTATCATCATATCTCCAATATAAATGAATGTCTTACCTTTCTAAACTTCCCTGGACTATTATATATAGAAAAACAGTGATTTGGGGGATTAGAGGAATTTTACTCAGAGTTCACATTTCATGATTTTACATGAAATAGTTTAGGATAGTGCAATATTTGTATTTACTTAATATTAATATATATTCTTGGGAACCTGAGCTACAGAAATATAACTAATATTGATGATTACAGTACTTAACATGCTTAATTAAATAAATCTCTGTTTGTAAAATAAAGGAAATATGGATGACTAGTATTAAAAATTTCAGTTTTAAAAAAAAAGGGATGTATTTTCTACTAGCTCAAAAATACAAGGAAAAATTTATCTTGTGTATTATCTAACAGGCCTTCCAGAACTAAAGACCACAGGAGGCAAGGCTAACAAAATTAATATGCAAAGAAGCTCAACACGAGGGACCTATAATTTTCTTGCAAATGGTTTCGCTTTAAGGATGAAACAACACAAGACAATACCAATTTCTCTCTCTATCTCTCTCTCTCTCTCTCTCTCTCTCTCTCTCTCTTTGTAAATAGATGAAGCTTTAAAAAAATTACCACATGACAGCAGGTGGGTAGACTCTAAACAAGTGGGTAGTCAAAGTAAGGGGGTCCAAATTTGATTTGCTTCACATTCCACAAACTAATTTGAATTCATTGATATGTCTTTTAAAAACCAACTTGAGTGTATATATTTCATGAACGGTTGGCTATCTGTCAGACTTAAAGTCAACACATAGTAAATCTGGTAAGCCACAATCTAGTCATGAGCAAGAATGGTTCATAAAAAATCACATTGGTAGAATTAAAATATATCCGATCATTTTATCTTAAACTTCTTTACTTAAAATCCTTTCTGCTTAATATTATGAATTTGCTATTTAGTATAAATAATCTTGACAATTCAGTAGCAAAATTTTCAAATCTCTATTTCATCATCATGTTACACTGATTTTTTAAAAATTCAGACAGAAAATGAAGCATTAACATTTTAAACAAATAACGTGATTTTCTTAACCTTCAAACTCAGTAAGTCAAAGTTAAATAATTCATTTCCAGCTATGGAATTAGTTCATCTTTGAATGCTTTTTTCATAGTTATTCTTAAGTAGTTAGCAATATTTAGGTGCTATCCATCTTGTGATAAAAGATTTCACTGTTATTAAATGTTTTAAATGTATTCCTGCACTCCAGGAATACTTTGGTGCTGTGCTCTTCCTATCAATTTAAAATATGTTAGTGTCAGACAAGCTTTGAAACTCACAAATCAGTCCAGTATAATTTGAAATTTTTAAATCTAGGCTTTAGAGAAAAGAACAGTATGTCAAATTGAATATCTCATTTCAGCACTCATAATTTGATTGTCTGGTGTGTCCAAAAATGATCTGTTGCAACAATAAGATAAAATAGTTTACATCCTAACAATACTGAGGCTTTGGAACAAAATTGCATGAGTTTTTATTTAATTTCTTATATAAGTAAATGATTAAATCTAATTGACAAATGATCTATCTGTTTCCAATCACTTCATGCCACAGATACGGAGGTTTTGTTTGCTTTAATAGTTCACTTTAGAACAACTGGCATAATAAGTGCTAAAACAGTATTTTCTCTAGAAGAAAAAAGGACACTTTTGCTACTGTGTGTAGTAGTTTTGAACTTGGTTATTAAACACATCGAGCACACTTTTACCTTGTAATGGTGAATTTATAATCAAAGATATTAATATACTAGATTAATGTAGTGTAATATTGTGTAATGTCGTGTTTTACAATAGCAGACTAGAAAAATCTAAATGATTCATACCCCAGGGAAGAGTTGGTGCTATCAATTTAAAGTGTTTAATATACATTTATTTAAATGTGAAGTTGCACTTTGCCTGAGGAATGAGTATCTAAATTGACAGCCTAATAAAATTCCTATAACTAATGTAGACTCTTTCCTCCCCACTTACTTATTAGTCATATTTTAAAATCATTCATTTATAGACTCCAGAGAAGCAAGTGAACTAATTGTTTAGGGATAGAATAATTGTTTAGGGAATTAAATGTTAATTCTATGGCTATCTTTTTTATGGTAAACGTAAAAGAGCTTTGATTTTTAATTTCCATTTTTGAGATCAAACAAAATCCTGGATTTATGGCAGTAAATATGTTATTCCATGAAGTGGAAGAGTCAGAATATTTTTTTAAAAATAGTTTAGGAACATTAAGTAGAACTTTACCAAAATTATATTGAATTATCAATTTACAACCTCAAGAATGTTTATTAACAAAAGAAAAAAACACATTTCTTTGATATACATAAAAATGAACCTTCTCTTTAGAAACATTTTAGATCATTAAATTCTCACACATTAATATGCTTTATTCTATTCCCATAATTTATGGGTCTTGATCAATTTAATTGTTGTAGACATCATAAAATTGAATTACTTTTCATGCAATCAAATTAGTTACATTAATTACTTGCTGGAGTTATAAATATGGAAATCCAGTAAAGAAAACAGTTTTCACCCTTCCCAGATAAACCACCATTACTAATCTGTTTTTACTTCTGTCTTAAGCAAAATGAAAATTATCCCACTATGTACAAAAATAAATTACTAAATTTGTCACATATTCTTCAATTGCTTTATTTTGCTCTTATCAGGAGTTAGTACTAGACAGTGTAAGACTAAAGCCTTAACCACCTGCACTATCTTTGCAGCCCAACTTTTTTCATTATGAAATAACATCGAGTAGGGGCCGGAGTGATAGCACAACAGTAAGGAGTTTACCTTGCACGCGGCCAACACAGGATGGACCCCAGATCAAATCCCGACATCCCATATGGTTCCCTGAGCCTGACAGGAAAGTGATTTCTGAGCACAGAGCCAAAAGTAAATCCTGAGCACCACCAGTGTGACAAAAAAAAAAAAAAAAAAAGGAAAGAACACCGAATAGTATAAGATAATATTGGGCACCACTAAAACAAATTTGTCAATAAATCAACTTCAAGAGTATCTCTTTTACTTTTAAACATTCTTCCCAGAAACTTGTAGTTATACAAAATAACATCAGACTACTTTAATTTATAAAATCAGAGATTATAAAAGCCTATGAATATTTACATATGCATACTAGTTATGATTTAAATATCAATAATCTTTTCAAGCCTTTATATCCATGTATTACCAGTTTAAATGTCTATATTTACTTAGTAATTCTTTTGAAATCATAAAATATATTTTTAATTTGAGCTCCATCAGACTACATATGATATAAAATGTTTACAAAGCACAGAACTTGTATAGAGAAGTTACAAGAGTCTTTAAAAGTCATAAATTTCGTTATGTTTGACCATTTCCAAAAAGGAAATTGTCAGATTGAAACCATTTGTAGCTGGGGAATGAAGCAGTCAAAAAATTACTGAACATACCCCGAATCAATGCCACTATGTACCTCAAATATTACTGTAAAAGATTTGTAATACAAGTTGGTCACAATAAAAATTATTTTAAAAAATTACTAAGCATAAATGTGTTCATTCATTCTTAGAATTATTGGATTAGATAAATGTTGTCATAGGTTTTATTATAATTTTCATTTGTGATAAATGCCATTGATTTGCTATTACTTTTGAATTGATTTTATTTGCCAAATTATATACCAAATAGTCCCATGAGTTTACTGAATATATGAGGGCTAACAATGAAAAATGTTCATAGTTTTAGCACCAACTTTGTAAATTGCCTTAATAATAGCTGGTATAATGTAATAGTATTTTCAACCAGTACTTTTAATTTCTAGCTCATAAAGCCTTTTCATTGAACCCCAAGGGTGTAGCTATAAAAGTAAGATTTAATTTTGTATATTATGTGGCCTAAATTGGTTTTAAAGCAATGGGAGAAACATGCGGTTACAAAAGAGAGACTGAAATTATTATGACTTGATATGAATTTCTGTAATACAATTAATTGTTACTTCTATTGTAAGATAATTTGTAGTGAAAATGTAAGACTAATCAAAATATAGACTAAACCTTACTATTTTTCAAGGTGTGGCAAATGTATATCAGGTATTTAAGAGACCATTTATCAACATATTTTTCCCATACCTTCAAGTGGTCGGATAATCTTAAAAAAGCCAAATATATTTGCATAACCTTAGCCACCCTAGAATATTTCTTAGCTACACTAATTTCCAGAAAATCATTTACCCATTGAGACAAAACAAGGCAACTTCACCAATTTCCTTTTATTCCTGATATTTTTCTATAATAAATTGAAAACTTCATTATGTTTGCATGGTAGTTTACAAATTGGTATTAAGTTCCCATTGGTAATTTCATTTTGCTCCTATGTGACTCTTTAGAGAAAATATTACTATTTCTATATCATGGGTGAATAAACTTAGTACCTTGTCTAAGATTAGTGCATTCAGACAACTAACTTATATGTCACCTGCAAAACATAATTTTAAAATATATGCAAAGTGATAGTGTTGGGCTCTAGGAAAAAGTCATGTGTCTTGTATAACTGGATGATCAATTTTAATATTCTATATTTCATAGGCTACCAATCAATTTATATAAATCACTAACAATTTCTCAAGTCACTTTAAAGTTACCTAAAACTTATGCTGTTTTATATATCAAAATGTAAGGGGGAAAATTACAAGTACCATGTGGACATTCATTTTTTTTCTTTTGGTTTTTGGCCCACACCCGGTTATGCTCAGGGGTTACTCCTGGCTATCTGCTCAGAAATAGCTCCTGGCAAGCATGGGGGACAATATGGATGCTGGGATTCGAACGAATCACCTTAGGTCCTGGATCGGCTGCTTGCAAGGCAAACACCGCTGTGCTATCTCTCCAGCCCCACATGTGAACATTCTTTTTTTTTTTGGTTTTTGGGTCACACCCGGCAGTGCTCAGGGGTTACTCCTGGCTCCATGCTCAGAAATTGCTCCTGGCAGGCACGAGGGACCATATAGGGCACCGGGATTCGAACCGATGACCTTTTGCATGAAAGGCAAACGCCTTACCTCCATGCTATCTCCCGGGCCCTGGACATTCTTAATAGTGTGAATAATAGCAATATAAATAGCTCCACAGTTTAAGCAAAATACTTAACGTTTGTTGCTTATATTATTTTTGTTTTGTTTTGTTTTGTTTTGGGCCACACTCAGTGGTGCACAGAGGTTAATCCTGGCTCTGCGCTCAGAAATCGCCCCTGATGAGCTCTGGGTACCAATGGGATGCTGAGAATCACACCTGGGTCTGTCCTGGGTCGACCTCATGCAAGGCAAACACTGTTATGATATCATTCCAACCCTGCCTTATTTTTTTTATTCAAGACATATGTATAGATTTATAAATATTTATTTTAAAAATAAATAATAATGGGGGCCCGGGAGATAGCATGGAGGTAAGGCGTTTGCCTTTCATACAAAAGGTCATCGGTTCGAATTCCGGTGACCCATATGGTCCCCCGTGCCTGCCAGGAGCAATTTCTGAGCATGGAGCCAGGAATAACCCCTGAGCGCTGCCGGGTGTGACCCAAAAACCAAAAATAAATAAATAAATAAATAAATAAATAAATAAATAAATAATAATGGGGGCTTGAGCGATAGCACAGCGGTAGAGCGTTTGCCTTGCACGCAACTGAGCCAGGACGGACCTCAGCTTGATCCCCAGCGTCCCATATGGTCCCACAAACCAGGAACGATTTCTGAGTGCATAGCCAGGAGTAATCCCTGAGCATCACTGGGTATGGCCAAAGAAACAAGAAAAAAGTTATAGATAAATATTTCCATTTTAAATGGCATTGTAATTTCATTTATTTTCTATCTAAGTTGCATTAGTGTTGTGTTTTAAGAGGCAGAGATACTACATAAGAAAGTCTTTTTCCACATAAGAGCCCTATTTCCAAGTTTGTAAGTCAATTAGTAAATCATACTTATTAACTTAAGCAATTCATTTCACATAACAAGGGCTCAAAATGTGTTAAGACAAAATAATTGAGATCACTATAGACATATCCAGTTTCAGAATTTAGATAATGTAGAAGTCTCTTAAGTATTTTGCAAGATTGCTACATTAAATTAATTATAGTAATGTTAACTACATTATTCTTTCTTTCCCATAAATGACATAACAGTATTTAATATTATCAAAATTTTGGAAATTCTTTAACACACACGTGCACATGAACACACAGAGAATGTAAATAACAGGATAGTAAAATCCCTAGAGGTATCTCTTAAAGTATTAATATTTAGTAGGTGAGGGGAAAAGCTACTATAAGTTAAAATGTCTCATTTCATTCATCAATAAGGGGAATTCTATCTTAGAATAATGAAATCTTTGCCAGGAGTTTATCTTACTGCCAAAAGACAGGAAAAGATAAAAATAGATTCCAAAGTGCTGCCTGAAATTTACCTAAATTTAAAGAGAAATTAGCTTTTTGGTATTTTTGAGTCATACCTATCTCTACTCAGGGTTTAATGCCGGCTCTATGCTCAGTGTTCACACCTGGTGGAGAACAAGGAACCATATATAATGATGTTGACTGAATCCAGGTCAGTTGCATGCAAGGCACTTTAACTATCTCTCCAGCCCAAAATTTAGTTTGATGAGGTGCCCATGGGTTCTGTGGCTTTCCCTTAAAGTTTAAGTGGCTCTGAGATAAAGGTTTATGAGCAAAAACTTTGTAGCTTTCCATCATCACATGGCACCAGGCTCATTAGAAAGACCAGGCTCTGTACGCCCTTATTTAAAAGACTGACTTGGCATTAATTTATTAACAATCTGGGCTATTGTTGTTTTTCTTTTCCAGACTCTTCCCTTTACCCACACCCCGCCCCAGATAGTCCTTAACCAAACATTGAATTTGTGTGGTATCTATGATTACACACTGACCAAATCTGGCAATAGAAACACTTGGAAGGAAGCCTAGATGGTGCCATATATTCAGAATGGAACTATGTTTTTATACATCTGCCAGGAATCTGAACTGGTAAGTGACTGCTGAAAAATCTGCTTTTCAACCTGCTCTGCGAATACAAAGGTGTATGGTCCCAAAGTCAGCTTCTCCAAGGACAATCACCATTGCAGTTGCTCAGTGCTTCATTCCTGATTACAAGGGGGAGAGATGTACCTGGATGGATGGAATAATCAACCTGGGTTGAAGGAGGAGAAGCTGGTTTCTTTTTTCTTACCTTTTACTAGATCCCTCATAGCCATAGCTTTTGAAATGTATAAGCAGTGCAAGCAGATACTCATGGAGGGCTCCGGTGTACTCCCACCCTTCTCCATGAAGAACATGCAACCTGGTTCCTCCAAGACTAAGAGATATTCGGACATAAAGATTGTGAGTTCCCATGAAAAGACACAAACTGATGGGACGGTTCAAGGGGGAAACTAGCGTGAGAAGCTTTTCATACCTGATAGGGTGCAAAGGCTGTTGTGCTAGAGAGTCCACTGACCTGTACAGTGCCTCTCTGAGTTACTCAGTGCACAAAAGTTTGCTGTGAAGAGGTATGTTTCTTGGCAACAGCTTTAACATGGCACAAGTGACTTTTCTGCACTTCTAAAAAGATGTTTTCTTCATTAGCTGCCTTCATTTGCTGGTATGAGTGACTCCCCTTCCAGACTTAGGCTGTTTTCTGGTTGTGAACATCTCCCTTGACTTCTCAGCTATACATTTCCTTGCTTCTATTCTGGACAGTCCCCACATTCTTAAAAGGATCTTGCAAAAAATATGAAATGAGGGCCCGGGAGATAGCATGGAGGTAAGGCATTTGCCTTTCATGCAAAAGGTCATCAGTTCGAATCCCGGTGCCCCATATGGTCCCCCGTGCCTGCCAGGAGCAATTTCTGAGCATGGAGCCAGGAGTAACCCCTGAGCACTGCCAGGTGTGACCCAAAAACCAAAAAAAAAAAAAAATATATGAAATGAATGGATGATAGGCAATGAAAGCCATCATCGGAGAATTCCTATCATGTGAGTCAATATGCTCTTAGCAATGAATAGTATTTCAGAAGTCAGAGAGGTAGTTCAGTGATTAAGGAACTGTTTTGCAGTGAAGCCACAGTAGCTGTGACCCTGGTTCAAATCCTGTGTGTGACCTCCTAAAAAGTAAACAAAACAAAAAGATTTTATATACTAATTTTAGGTCAAGAGTCAAAGGAATTGGGGCAGTATAACTGAACTACCTGAATGTATCCCAATTTTCTATTCATAGTGCTTTGGCAAGACAAATATAATGATCTATCAAATTAAATGTTTTAACCTGAAGTTGCCACAAGCTTCATTTAACACATATCAAACTGAGTAAAATATTGATAGTATCTCAAAGCCAACTCTTTTGTCTTGTTCAGCCAACTGACAAATGCGACCCTCCCAATATAAATCTATAAAAAAATAATAGAATCTTCTCAGCAATAATTAAGGTGTTTGAGTTCCAAGAATTAGACCATTCTAATGTATTAATTTGGTTTCGTGGGGGTATTTATGTGGGTAAGTATTTATGTATTAAAAATGTACCTGGGAGGTCTCTTGTCTTTGTCTGGACAAAGGCACTGGTGCCCCTGGCCAATGCTCCAGCCAGTCAGAATATGAATAAACTAACTTGACCACTAAAAAATATATATACCTGGGATATCCTACCCCACCATATAACGATAAGACAAAATCAGAAGACTTGTCACCATTTAGTCTGTCCAAAAGCCAATAATGTGATCTGCAGATGACTGCCTGATAGAACCATGACCAAACTGTATGTATCCTGTAACCAATAAAAAGCCGTAGTCTAGAATTTGAACTATGGCCTACACAACAACCTTGATCTCCAGTTCCAAAGGTATGTCTGGGACAATTGCAACAGAAAGGGTCTTCTGGAAACATCCTAGGACCAATGCAAAGACCAAAACCTCCAACCACAGAAGATGGACTAAAATGACACTGAGGAAGCAGAACTTCTAGAACCACAAAGAAAGACTTCATCATAAGTTCCACCCCTTGACTTGTGTAGATACCAAGATCTTTAGATACGGAGGTCTGACTTTATCACCCAGGACAGAGCAAAAGTCTTTCAAACAGCACCAAGAGGATAATATAATTAATCCCATGACAATATACTCTATAGGTGGAGAAAACCTGTATATCTTGGGCCAAGGGAATTCCTCTTTGAAAGACCCCAATATTTACTGTGTCTGTGCAGGAGGGGAAAAAAAAGGCACAAAGTAACTTTTCAACCTTTTTTTTCTTATCTATCTAGCTTTTGTCGATTTCTTTGTCTTGGTGTGGTTTTTAAGTTGCTGTCTCCATTTACATATATATAATATATAATAATATGTGTATAGTATATATATATGCTTATATATATTTCTTTCTCTTCTTTCTTAATGTGCTCTGCCATGTTTTTATCTCAAGATCAGGGCTTTTATGTGGTGCTTACCTTTATTGTTGGAATGCTCACTGGATATTTTATTTTACTTGACACTCCTTTTTGGACTGCTGGAGTGATTCACCGTTTTCCCCTTTGACTCAAACTGTGGATGAGAGCCTCTAGAAGGACCTCACCCATTTTCGGTGTATTTGATTTTTACTACAGTGTATTACTTTTCCCTTCTTCAAACAAAACCATGTAACTTGATCTATCTAGTCCCGACCCCCAGATACAGGAGGAAATAA
>PVKC010025519.1:0-16425 GCA_004027635.1 Crocidura indochinensis
CCCCCCCCCCCCCCCCCCCTTGGTGCTCTCTGGTGCTACTGGGGATCTGGCCCTTTGAGGAGTCTCTGTAATCCAGAGATAACTTTACAAAAAAATTTTCAGGATTGGAGAAATAGTATTGTGGGTAGGGTGCATGCGTAGCATGTAGCCAACCTGGGTTTGATCTCTGACATCCCATATGATGATCTGAGCCCTACCAGGAGTGATTTCTGAGCTCTGAGCCAGGAGTAAGCCATGGAGCACTATTGGATGTGGCCTCCAAACTAACAACAACAACAACAACAACAAATTCTTTTTTGTTTTGCTTTGTTTGGGAGTCTTTCCATAGGCTCAGGGGATCCTGTGGGAATACCAGGATTCTAACATGGGTTGAACACGTGCAAGGCTAACACCCCACCTGCTATGCAGTCTCCCTGGCCCCAGGATTTCTTTTTGATTCATCCTGTTCTCCAGGTCTCTGAGGCTTGATTAATGCAAAATGACTTTTGTTTTGTTCTTCCTTCTTAGCTCAGTGGTTCTAACCTGGCACTTAGCTCTGCCTTCTGCCTTCTGTGGTTACCTTTCAGCAGCCAGCATGAGCCTTGCAGCCCCTGTCCACATCTCACTGTCAGACCACCTGAGTTCCTGTCCTTTGATGTCTAGCTTCAGTTTGCCTATCATTTGCAGAGTAGTAGTAAGAGTTACCACTTTTTGCGGGTTTGCTGAATTTGCAGAGAGCTTCCTTTGCTAAGTGTATCCTCATGCCATCGTTCAGTTGCCATCAAGTCAGCCTAGTGAGGTGGCTTTTAGTTAGCTTGAAGTTACGGGTGTAGAGGGCCAGGGTGTTAGCACAGCAGTAGGGCATTCGCTTTGCATGTGGCTGACACAGGATGGACCTGTTCTTGATCCCTGGCGTCCCATATGATCCCTCAAGCCAGGAGCGATTTCTGAGCACATAACTAGGAGTAACCCCTGCGCGTCACCAGGTATGGTCCAAAACCAAAACCAAAAAAAAAAAAAAAAAAAAATAGTTACTGGAGGAGGAATCTGAGCCTCAGAGAGGTTAAATAACTTTCCAAAGGATACACAGCAAGGGCATTATCGAGATTGAGTGTCCCATTTACATCTCTGTATACATCTTTAACCCTGTATTCCTGAAGAAGACATTACTCCCTAGACACAACCACAGGCATGGAAGTTCCTTGCTTTACTACTGAGCCTTGTCCCTGCCTTCTTTTTTTTTTTTTTTTTTTTGTGGTTTTTGGGTCACACCGGCAGCGCTCAGGGGTCACTCCTGGCTCCATGCTCAGAAATTGCTCCTGGCAGGCACAGGGGACCATATGGGGTACCAGGATTCAAACCGATGACCTTTTGCATGAAAGGCAAACACCTTACCTCCATGCTATCTCCCAGGTCCCGCTTTCTGAGATCTTTGCAAGATTCTTCTTAAACTTAAGTTTTTGTTTTTGTTTTTTAGACTTCTTAATTCATTACAACAACCTTCTGTAATAGCCCTGCTTGAAATATTACATACCCTTTCTTCTATCCTATCTCTCAGTACCTTTGCTTCATTGTATTCATAGCACTAATGCTCATCTAGATCACCATATTTATTCATTTCATTTAGTTATAGTCAATGTCTTTTACTGGGGATGTTTTGAGGATAGGCAGAAATCTTATCTCATTTATTCTCTGGTGTATTGCTAAGGCTCATGCCGATATAGGCATGGGGAAATCTCTTAAGTCTGTGTGTACTTGATTGGATGAATGGCTTAATTGGATGAATGAATGGTGACCTGTGTCTATCAATAGGTGATGGGGGATCCTCGACTAAGAGGCCCTGAGGAGAGGCTCCAGGAAAAACTCCAGAGTGGATGAAGATTGGAACTTGGAGGAGGGGGATTTTGAACTTTCTGATTTTGCTTTGCAGGCCAGAACCACCCAATGAATTCTATGACGGAGATCATGATAATGACAAGGAAAGCGATGTGGAGATTTAAGAGTAACTGGGTTTGGCTGTGTCCCAAGGAATTCCTTGTACCTCCTGGACCAGAAGGAAAGGAGGTGGCTCTGCCAGTCCCGGACCATTCATCCCTAGGGGTTTTAGCAAAGAGGAAGTGTTTGGAGACCACACCTGGGTTTAGACCCAATTACCCTTTTCCTCCTCTCTCAAGGCCTGGCCATGGTACCTACTAGAGATTGGTTGAAGACAAGGATGAGCTGTCTCTAAAATATCTTGGGCAACAGGTTCTAGAAACTAGTTTCCAATCCCCCTGACCCTCTTATTCTTTCCCTGCTTTCCTCCAACCCTAGACATTTAGGGTTGGGAGGGGAGGCAGGACTAAGGTTACCTCTCCCTGGGCTCTCCTGCTGCATGCCTTGTTCCAGTGCAGGTGAAGAGTGAGGGATCTTTGGGGACGCTGGCTCCTCAATACCTTAGCCCTCTATGATGGAAAGTGCAGTTAAGACTTGGAGGAGGATGTGTGTACGTCCTTTCCTAATATGACTTTGTGTTCATTTACCACTGTTTTTAATCCAATAAACCAAGTTGGTATTTTTTGTAATCTTTTGCCTTTGGGAAAATAATTTTCTTCATAGCTGCCTATATTCAAAGGAAGAGGAAAGGAAAGTGGGCATAATAGACAAAATGAAATTCTCAGTGTTCACACAGCACTTAAAGCTCACGTTAGTCCTTCTGTATGCTACATAGATCATATTACTCATGCATACAAAGCTTATAGAGTATTCCAAGGGGCAGTGTGGTGCAGATTATTTGCTAAAGAGGAGCGGAAAATGACCTCAGGTTTTTGCTGACCTTAGTTTGGTGTTTGGAATTTTGTTTGGTAAGGTATGGCAAGTATGTCATTGTTCACTCTTCAGGTTGTTTGTTTTAAGGCTGCTTGGTAATGGTCATGTAAGTAGCCACAAACGTGGATTCTTCACTTGAGGAGCTTACAGTTTGGTTAGGAGACATGGAGACAGCAGTACAGGCAGGACGAATTAATAGATGGGCCAGATCTTCCATGCTTTGATCCTGTTGATTTTTCAGCACTACAGTTTTGAACTGTTTGGATGAGCTGAGTTTGAAGCATTGGTTAGAGAGCTCTATGCAACTTTCCACCAGACAGACGGTGGAACACAGGAGATGTGGGCCAGATTGGGAGAGTTTTTGTCACAAAGATGCCTACTGAGCATTGGAGGTTCGCAGGGAATGAATTGCTGACTCTAGCCTCAAGAAGCATACATTTGAAATCTTTGCAGCTGTGGGCAATTTAATTCAGTTCATAGTCAGAATTTTCTAGGTGCCTACAAATTTAAAACTAGGGACAAATACAGGTGGAAGAATGAATAAAGTTATTGAGAGGAAAATCATGCTAGTAGAGCACAGGATCAATTGGTTTTGGGGTCACCCATACCTGGCAATGCTCAGGGGTTATTCCTGGTTCTGTATTCAGGAGTCATTCATGGAGGTGCCCCAGGAACCCTAAGAGATGCTGGGGATTGTTGGCTGGGTGCACGGCAGGAGTCCTACCCACTGTTCTATCTCTGGCTCTGAAGAACGTAGAACGTATTTCTGAAGATGTATTCCTGTTTTTTCTCTCATGCTTTGGCTTATGTCAGTAGGGAATTCTAGTTAAATAGGTTGGTAATAAGACTAACCTGGATCTGGGGGGACAGGGTTGGGCTATATTCCTGGCTCTCTGCTTAAGGATCACACTCGACGGACTCAGAATCACACATGTTGCAGAGGGTTAAATCCGAGTCAGCTGTGTACAACATAAGCGTCTTACCTGCTGTACTATTTTTGGCCCTAATTTGAAAAAAAAAAAAAAAACCCCAAAAAACACAAACATTTTGTGTCCTTGGGCAAGTCACTTCCACTCTCAAAGTCCAAATTACCTATTTACGAAATGGTGATAATTTAGAAATCCACAAAATAGGACCGATGGTGTTTGGCACAGTGTAAGTGAATGGTAAGGAAGCGGCCTAAACTGGTGCTCCAGGATAGATATAACATAAAATAAAGTAGCTGTCCTGTGTTGCAGGCAAATTAATTAACTTGTGTTGGTTGAGTTCCTGCCTGGCATTTGCCCAGGATCAAGCCCTGTTCTGGTAGCTTTCAAAAGATCGTCACTAGACATCACGTATGCTCTATGGGCATTGCACCCATAAAACGAATCCTTGGAGGGGCTGGAGAGGTGGTAGGTAGTCCAGGGCGTTAAGCGTTCTTGCCCTTGGATGCCTGGACATCCTGGTTGAGTTTCCCCCAAGCGCAGAGCCAGGGCTAACTAAGCCCGCAGAGCAGCTTTGGGCCCCAAAACAGCAGCAGCAGATGATATTCTTGGAAAGCCCAGCGGGACATTTTCCGCCAAGACATAACGGGATCTCTCTCGATCTCTCGAGTTTTGGCTTCCTTAACAAAGTGCATCTGGAGTGGGAGAGAGAGAGGGGTCAAGTAGGCCCCGCGTGGAGGAGCAGGAGTCCCGAAGCTCCCGCCGCCAGGGGGCGCTCGTTCCGAGTTGCGACCGAGGAGAGCCGCGCCGCCCACTTCCCCCTCCCCTCGCCTCGCCTCGCCTCGCCTCGCCTCCCACGTGGGTGCGGATGGGCCGAGGCCCTCCCGGCAGGTAGCGCGCTTCCGCGATTTCCCTCCGCCCCCGCCCCGCGCGCTCATTGGCGGGGGCTGCGGGCCTGGGCGGAAGTGCGGCGGGTGGGCGGGCGCTCGGCTCCGTTCTTGTATATTCATGAGGCGCGCGCAGTCGGCATGCTAATGAGGCGGGGCGCGGCGGCGGGCTGGGGCAGAGACTGAAGCTGGGGCGCTGCTGGGCGGCGGCGGGTTCCGAGAGAGCCGCGTCGCGCCAACCGGGACATGGAGCCGCCCGGCGGGGGCCCGGGCCCGGGCCGCGGGGGCCGGGACAAGAAGAAGGGCCGGAGTCCCGACGAGCTGGCGGCGGCGGGCGGCGACGGCGGCAAATCCAAGAAATTCGTGAGTGTCCCTCCCACCCCCGGAGCGTTCATTGAGCCCGCGGGCCGCTGCCCGGCTGCCGGCGCCGCCGCCCCCGACCCGCCGGCCCACCCCAGCCCGGCACGCCGCTCGCCGGGCCGGGAGCGCACCCTCCTCCCCGGCCCGGGCTTTGGGTTCCCTCGCGTTTCCTCCTAAAGGTCACTTCCTCCACCCCGCCGGCCCTCTCACCTGCTAACTTTCCCCCGCCCGGCCCTGCCCCTCTCTGGGCCCGCACCCGGTGTCACCTGATAACGCTTCCCCGCGGGAATGCTACCTGGCCGGGACGGACGGCCCTGGCGCCCTCCGTCCCCTGGACGCCGCAGCCGCGGTCGGGCTTGGGTCGGGCTGGTGCGGTGCCAGTCCCAGGTCCGCCGGCTGGTCCCCGACACGGGCGGCGTCACTTGCTTTGCCCATCCCGAGCGAGACCACCTCCCCTGGTTGCACCCCCTGTAGCCCGATCGCTTCCCAGGAGGAGGCATTCACTTCTGCTTCTGTGTCGCCCCTTCTTGGCCTACCGACGGGGTGACGGGCGGCCTCCCCGCCCGGCAGGAAGTTGGGCTGCACGTTGGTTCAAGTTGGGAACTGACCCGCTCTCGATCCCTTTCCCACGATTGTCGTCTTGGGCTCTTCTGCCACCTCCCATGCCCCCGGGCCGCTGACACATCTTCTCCTACCTGTCCAGGAGTCTGGCTCCTCCACTCCCTTGGAGGCTGGAGAAATGTTAAATACTGCCCTTCCTGGAGCCTTCACGTTTCTGTTACCTCTGGCCCGCATTCAGTCTGTCTTGCTCCCTCCTGGGGGCTGTTTCTTGGCTCTTTTGCTGTGAAAGTTTTGAAAGAGGCAGCACCTCGCAAGCGAGGGAAAGAGCTTTGGCTCTCACTAATCATGTACTTGTTGCAGCCCTATTTTGAATTTGTCCCCTCTTCCAGGGGGTTCTTCCTCCCCTTTCTGCTTATCCGATGGCCTCCAGGTATTTCTATTACTTTCTTTTCACCTATCCCCTCTCCTCAGGGTTCTGACCCTGACCTCACAGGTTTAGAAGGAAAACTGGCCCGGGAGAAAGAAAACTGGATCCGGGAGAAAGAAAGTGTTAATTCGCTACCTAGAGGTTTAAGATGGAGAGAGGAGCTAGCAATTAAAACAGAGCAGGCCCTTCCGATTTCTAGCCAGGCAGGTGCTCATGGACTGACCTTTCTAGTGATTTAGATATCGTCTGTCATCGCCAGATTTTATCTATTTCTTTTTTCCTAGAAATGTGGGGTTGGTTGGGTGAAAAAGAATACCATTTTCATATATTCCTTTAGGATAAGATTCAGCCCTCCGCTTCTAAGAACTCAGTTCCTATGTTGGTAACGGTCTGTTTTTGTTTGGTTTCCATGAGGACGGTTTGATCTTTCTTACCCTAATTTCTGCTTTTCCTGCTCCTTTTTGGTGACCACTGTGACTCATCACAGGTTTGTCAAGTCCTTTCTAGAATTGTACATAAGCTTTTATGTGACACTTAATATGTGTCACACATTTATGAACTCGCTCTACTTAAGTGAGTGGTGCAGTAAGGTGAGACACCTGAGGAAACTCAACTTCCTACCACCTGATTTCTGGCGTGTCTACCTTATACGCTGAGTAGATTTGGCTCACTGTTGTCGGTATTTGCTTTAGAAAGGGTGGAGCTAAACCAAGTGCTTTTCTTTCAGAGCTGCTGTATTTTAACAAATACTATAACAGAGATGGGGTCCAGAGTTATGGCATAGTAGGTAGGGAGTTTGACTTGCTTGCAGCCAACTGGGTTCACTCCCTGGCATCCCATATGGTTTCCCAAGCCTGCCAGGAGTGATTTCTGAGCACAGAGCCAAGAGTAATCCCCAAGCACCGCTGGGTGCATAGGTAGTAGGTAGTAGGTAGTGAGGACTTTTGCTTTGGTAGTGAAGGAACTGAAAAATTTCCAGGAAAGCATTGCACCTAAATTCCTTTATTGCAAACCTGTAACATAACTAAAGACTACTAGAATAGTATGTCATTTTACTGTTTTTTTTTTTTTTTTGAGGGGGGTTGTTTGTTTTGGGGCCACACCCAGCAGTGTTCAGGGGTTACTGTTGACTCTGCACTGAGGAAAAACTCTTGGCTGTGCTCAGTGAATCGTATGGAATCCCAAACCTGGGTCTGCTGTGTGCAAGGCAAGCAATGTACTTGCTGTACTACTGCTCTGGCCCTTTACTTTCTTTTAATTTTATTTTTCCCATATAAAGTTGCTTTTTAAAATAAGAACCTCAGAAATGTGAGCTTAGGAGGAGCATTGAAATCCATTCCTCTTTGTATTTGTTTTTACACATAGGTAGGTGGAGTGGGCTAGATTGTTGGTGGCTTTTGTTACTCAAGGCTTGGTTTTCTGTAGGCTAATAGTGAACACAAAACAGTTTCTCCTCATCTTTTCTAGTCTTCTCTGGAATTCTAGTAAGAACCTACTTTATAAGATTACATTGGGAGGGCCAGAGCCATAGTAGAGCAGATAAGGGCATTTTCCTTTCATGAGGCCAACCAGGATTGATCCCTGGTACTCCCAACCACCACCAGCAGTGACCCCAAAGCACAGAGCCAGGAGTTATCCCTGAGCATCATCAGGTGTGGCTCCGAAACAAAACCAAAAAATATATTACATTGGTTGGATTTTGGTTTCCCAAAGAACCTTGTTTTAGTCTGAGGCCTTAGTAATCCTGTTAGCTGTTACTTACCTTTCCAGGTTTCTGCAGATTCTAAGTATAGATCAGCTAATGAGAACACAGAGCTCTCAAATTGCCTGAGATCAGTCTGCTCTTATTTACTCTCTCAAGTATGTTGTGTGGAAAGAAGATGAAGGCTAAGTTTGAGAAGTGGTTGGATATCCTTTTTAAACATGTGATTGCTACATATGCTGACAGGACTGACTAGAGCCAAACTCCCTGGTGTTCCCCCTGTGTTCTTTGTGAGTCAGTCTTCTCTTGAGCCATGATTCCAGTATTTTTTTTTCCAGAAGTCATTTAGATGAAAGAAAATGAAAATTCTTAATGAACAGAATGTTTCTCTGACTTTTCAGCAGTGATGAATGTGGGTTGCAGGTAAACTGGTTTTTGAAGGCATTATCAGGGAAGTTACGTATAACTCAGATTTTAGGAGTGATTGCAGAGTGTTCTTGCATTTTATAGACTTCAAGTATTTTCTTGCAATCAAGAAATTGATGCAGTCTGAGAAAGAATATTGCTCCTGACTTATCTAAGTGCATAATTATGTCAAACATGAATTTAGTGTCAAATTCGAAAGAATCAAGGATGTATCATTTTTTAAATCTTGTTTAATTTTTGATGCCTATGTAGAATTGCCATGTTGCCCTTTTATACCTTTTATACCCTTTTTGAAACAAATTAATAGTGAAAAGTATAAATGTTTAGCTCTAGACCCCTAGCTGTTAAAAATAAGAACAGTCAAAGATGAAGAATGCCAGGCAGAATTTGAATCACAATATTAAGAAAGGTTGAGAGTATGATAAAATGAATTTGTTCATGTAAATATCTGCTTCTCTCCTCTTTTTTTTTTTTTTTTTGGTTTTTGGGCCACACCCAGTGACGCTCAGGGGTTACTCCTGGCTATGCGCTCAGGAGTCACCCCTGGCCTGGGGGACCACATGGGGCATGGGGGATCGAACCTCGGTCCGTCCAAGGCTAGCGTGGTAAGGCAGGCACCTTACCTCCAGCGCCACCACCCGGCCTGCTTCTCTCCTCTTAAAGAAGAAAAGAAGACATGTTTCTTTTTCCCTTTTTGGGCCACACTTTGGCTCTATTCAGGGGTTATTCCTAGTGGAACTCAGGTGACCATATGGGGTGCCAGAGCTTGAGCACCAGTTGGCTACATGCAAGGCAAGCACTTAATGCTTTATTCTTTCTCTTCAACCTTCAAGAAGACATTAACTTTGAACCATAAGGTTCCAGAAAACCAACATCACAGAGGAAATCGTGCCATTTTTTATATTTTAATATGATAAACAATGGAAAATGACTACTTTTGCAAAGAGGGAAGGGAATCTACTGGAATGTTGTGATGTTTGAAGTGATAGATGGTACCTTTTCTTTGCTGCCTTTCTTACTGTCCTGTTCTGTCTTTGAGGAGAAAGCCAAAGATCCACAGAGTAATGCAATATTTATGTTTTTGTCTTGAAGTCAGCCCTGCCTTAAAGGAGGGAATCTGAAGGAATGCCTTAGAATGAAATTCTCTGCTTTGGAAGAATTGGTAATTATTGGCATACTTCTATGAAAGCAGAAACTTTTATGACCTATAAATTATATTTATTATAAAAGCTAAGAAAACAGTTAACACATGTTAAGTGATTTAACTTTGTTGATGGATATATGGGTCAGAATAGACTGACTTTATTTTCTGTATGATTGAATAATCTTGTCTTCTCCCCTAGGGCCTTCAGTGTATTTTATAATTGGATTGCCAAGTTATTCTTGGATAGTGTTACATTTTCAGTGAAATGTAATAGAAGCTTAGAGGATAAGGTTATGCCACAAATGGTTTGGAAGAACAGGTTATAATTATATTAACAAGAAATATGGGTAGGGCCAGGGATATGACTCAAATTGTGGAGTCCTTGAGTTCAATGCCTTATATGCTAGGTGTCTACCTCTGGTGGCACCCAAGAAACCAGGTTTGACTGAAATATGGTTAGTTCCTACTGAAATGTTGAAAGTTGGCTGTAGGTATAAAATAAACATTGAATTTTTAAAACTTTAGGCATGAAATATATGTGTAAACTATGTAACAATCTTGATATTTTTATATATTGATTATAAGAAATAGTTTAGCTATTTGGATTAGTAAAATTATTGTTTTATTGTGGGGAAAGGGATGAGCTACACTCAAGGCTTACTCCTGGCTCTAGTGTGAGGGCCAGAGATGTAACTCAGCAATAGAATTCTTACTGGGGCTGAAGTGATAGCACAGTGGGTAGGGCATTTTCCTTGCATGTGGCCAACCTTAGTTTGATCCCTGGCATCCCGTATGATCCCCCGAACCTGCCAGGAGTGATTTCTGAGTGCAGAGTCAGGAGACTTGAGCGCTGCCAGATGTGGCCCAAAATCCAAAAAAATAAGAAAAAAATAGAACTCTTACTTTGCATGTATGAGACTCTGGGTTCAATCTCTAGTGCCACAAAACCCAAATGCTTTGAAAATAAAATTGACCCTACCACCAGACCACCACACCACCACCACCACCAAACCCAACCACTACCATCAAGAGAAAGAAAATAAAAAAGAAAATAGAATTGAAAAGTAAGGAATATGGGGTCCGGTGTGGTGGCGCTAGAGGTAAGGTGTCTTCCTTGCCAGCACTAGCCTAGGACAGACGATCCCCTGGCGTCCCATATGGTCCCCCAAGCCAGGAGCGACTTCTGAGCGCATAGCCAGGAGTAACCCCTGAGCATCACCGGGTGTGGCCCAAAAACCAAAAACCAAAAAAAAAAAAAAAAAGAAAGGAATATTTTATTCAGGAATTAGTACAAAAGGTGGCTTTGCATCTAATGCTAGTCATGCCTGTGCTTAGATTGGGTTCAGTCCCCAGTACTACCAGTAGTGTTCCCCTAGTGCAGAGCATGGATAGAAATCCCTGAGCACTACCACATGTAGCCCCCAAACAGTAAAACAAAGAATTTTTAATCACTTGACCATATTTTGCTTTTTCCTTTTGTGTTGGGAATTGAACTCAGTGTCATCCATTGACGACTTGTGCCTAACATTGAGATACATCCTTGACCTTTTATATTTTATCTTTTTTTTTTGAGGTTGAGATTTAGACCACATCCATCTGTGCTCAGGACTTAGTCTTAACTCTGTGCTCAGGGATCACTCCTGTGGGCTCTGGGGACCACATGTGATATTGGGGAATTAAACTTGTATCAACTGTGTGCAAGGCAAGGGTAGGTCACACCCAGCAGTGCTCAGCAGTTACTTTTGGCTCTGCACTCAGAAATCGTTCCTGGCAGGCACAGGGGACCATATGGGATGCTGGGATTCTAACCACTGTCCATCCTGGATCTGCTGTGTGCAAGGCAAACGCCCTACCACTGTGCTATCTCTCTGGCCCCAATAGTGTCTATTTTAGAAAATAAAGTTGGTTATTAGACAGAAACTAAGACTGTGTATATGCTGGTCATGTTTTCTTTCATATATCTCTGCTGAACTAACTCATGGCTACAAAAATCTTTTAACATGGTTGGGAGTATAGCTCAGTTGTAGAATATATGCCACTCACATTTGAGTTTTACTCCACACTGCAAAAAAAAAAAAGGATGTTTGTTGGTGCCTGAAAACTAGTACAGAAGGTAAGGCATTTGCTGTGCATACAGCTGACCTAGATTTGATCGCCTATATCATATATGGTACCATGAATACCACTGGGTATGGCCCAAACACCAAAAAAAAACAATATCCGGGTTTTTTAAGGGGAGGTATACGGGAAAGGACTCAAGCAGTGTGCAAATATCAACATTGTGCAAGGCAAGTACCCTAACTATATCTTTGGCCCCTATTTACTTCCTTTTCTTTTTCCTTTTTTTTTTTTTTTTTTTTTTTGTTTTTGGGCCACACCCAGCAGTGCTCAGGTCTGACTCCTGAGCATTCAGGGATCACTCCCGATCCAGGCAGGCTCTGGGAACCAAATAGGATGTCAGGAATTGAACCCAGGTCTGCTGTTTGGAAGCCAAGTACCCTGCCCTTTTCTACTTTCTTTGTCCCTCCCCCATTGTACCTTTTCTTCCAACTTTTTTTTTTGTCCCCAAATTCACAATACAGACCAGGCAAGGGTCTGGGTTGAGGTATATATGGGGTGCATTTACTGTACCTCCTCTTTCTATACAGTCAGTGTGAAGAATACAACCTGTGGTAAGAATTGGGAGGCCTTATTTTTTCTTTTCTTTCTTGATTTTTTTTTAACTTTTTTTTTTTAACACCCCCTTCACCAGTGCAACTTTCCCACCACCAATGTCCCAAATCTCCCTCCCTCCCAACCCACCCCCACCTGTACTCCATACAGGCTTTCCAGTTCCCTCATTCATGAATATGATTGTACCTTTTCTTCCAACTTTTTTTTTTTAAAGACAAAAAAAGTTTTTAGAATCCATGAATTTTGGTGAAGGGGCAAACCTAGTGCAATCACTAGGTTGTTCAAATCACAAGGATGTTTAAGAACTATTCTGGTTCTGTGCTTACAGTTATCTCCTGGTGTTTCTTAGGGGACCATGTTTGTAGTACTAGAGATCAAACTGGGGTTGGTTACATGTAAGGCAAATACTTTAAACTGCTATATTATCTCTGGCTCAAGAATCAAGGAATTTCTTTTTGGGGAGGAGTTGGGTCACACTGGCAGCCCTTGGTAGTTAATCCGGGCTCTGCTCAGAAATTACTCCTGGTGTACTTGGGACTATATAATATGCTAGAGATTGAACCTTAATTGACCTCATCAAGGCCAGCTCCCTATCTGATGTACTATCTCTCTAGAATCAAGGAATTTTTTTGTTTGTTTTTTTGGGCCAGCTCAGATGACGCTCAGGGGTTAGTTATTCCTGGCTATGTGCTCAGAAATCACTCCTGGCTTGGGGGACCATATGGGACGCCGGGGGAATCAAACCGTGGTCTGTCCTAGTCTAGTGCACGCAAGGCATATGCCTTACTGCTTGCACCACAGCTCCAGCCCTTAGAATCAAGGAATTTATTACAAAGAAGTAATAGAACATTGAGATCAATATTTTAACTAGTTTTACCACCAGTTACAGTATAGCTGGGTGAATCTTTAAGCTTTGAGAGTCTTTCTTTCTTTTTTTTTTTTTTTTGGTTTTTGGGTCGCACCCGGCAGTGCTCAGGGGTTACTCCTGGCTCCTTGCTCAGAAATTGCTCCTGGCAGGCACGGGGGACCATATGGGGCACCGGGATTCGAACCGATGACCTTTTGCATGAAAGGCAAACGTCTTACCTCCATGCTATCTCCCGGGCCTTTCATTTTTAAAGTTAGCTATGAATGTCTTAAAATGTTAGATTTTGGTCTGTACTTCTGGAGGCCCAGGCAGTCACCGCCATGCCCACAGCTGTTTCCATATCCACTCATTGACCAGCATATTAGACTCACTTTATTCTTTGTTTTTTTTTTTTTGGTTTTTGGGCCACACCTGGTGATGCTCAGGGGTTACTCCTGGCTATGTGCTCAGAAGTCACTCCTGGCTTGGGGGACCATATGGGGAGCCGGGGGATCGAACCGTGGTCCGTCCTAGGCTAGCGCAGGAAAGGCAGGCACCTTACCTCCAGCTCCACAGCCCGGCCCCATACTCACTTTATTCTTGAAAGAAATAGAAACCAAGCCACAGAAAAAATCATGGTATACTGTTACTACAGCTGAAAACAGGGCACTCTTGAGAGGAGGGGCAGGCCAAGTTTGAAAGCTGAAGCTGGCATTTGCACCACAATCAGAATTGCTACACAACAGTGAACTAACTTCTCTGCTTTATCACTGATCTCTGCAGAGACACCTAACTGAAACTCCAGATATGATGGTATTTGGGGGTGAGATCTCAAGGGTTTTGTCAGAGTGAATGCTGGCAGCTTCCCCACAACCCTTTAGTTTTTCCAGAAATCCTGGCAATCCACAGCTACAATCTACAGCCACCACCATGTCAGCCATTGAATTTAGAATTCCTATACCATTCAGCTGCATGACACCTCCAAAATTTTCAACACAGACACTTTAGTATGAACATAACAGATTAGATGTCAAATTATCATAGGTGCCACTTAAGTTAACAAATAAACCATTGACAATGATCAGCTAACAACAAGCAGCTTAGTAAACCTTCAAACAATGACTTAATGACCCCTGAGAGACTATAACTTTTACAAGCTTTCTTTTGCTTGCTACATTTTTTTTTTATAATTCCATTACCACTTAGTTGTAAACAAACATATAAAGTAAATTATTTCCTGTCTGCTAAAGGAGCGGGCTCTTGGGGGTGGGCAAGGGGGGAGGGATTCCTGGGACAAAGGTAGAGGAATTTTACACTGGTGGTAAGATTGGTGTTGGAACATAGAATGGTAGAAACAAATATATTATGAGCAGCATGTAAACCGTGGTGTTTTAAATAAAATAATAAAAATCCCACAACTTCTCTATAATGCTTCTGTACTTCCTTATTAAAAATTTTTTTTAAAAAAACCTTGGATTTCAAGGGACTTTAATTGTCTTTAAGTCCAAACACCCACTTACTACAGGAACCTCTCCTTAAAGTGGTAGTTTGTAAACATCAAAGCACTAAAGGATAGACTGAGGCTAAATAGCAGAAAAGTTTTCATTGGACATTTCAGCAAACTTCAGGATTTTGGAATAGTAAAAAGTGATTATAAGGAAGGAAGCTATGACTTGATGACTTGGAGGGGAAAGATTGAAGAAGCTAGCTCTCTGTTTTGGTGGTTTTGCTTGTTTTTCCTGTCTTGGGGCCATACCTGGCTATGTTAAGGGTTTACACCTGACTGAGCTCAGGAACTACTCCTGAGGACCTAGGGTGGGGACCATATGTGGTATCAAGAATCAAGCCCTGATCAACCATGTTGAGCACAAGCCTCTTACCCTTCTTACTCCTTCCTAACTGCAAAGCCAGCTTTCTCTTGCCAGACTCCTTGGCAATTAGAGTGTCAATATGTCCTTTAAATATTTGCTTAAATTTCTTTCTCCAAGAAGGGGCAAAGAATAGGTAAGGGGACACTAAGGAATATAAAAATTATGAAATGGAATCAAAGACCTTATTTTTGTTTGTTCTGTGGCCACACTTGCCAGAGGCTCTGCACTCAGAAGTTACTCTTGGCAGGCTCAGGAGACTGTATGGGATGCTGCAGATCAGAAGTGGGTTGGCCTTGTGCAAGGCAAATGCCCGAGTGCTGTGCTATCACTCCTTTTTTCTTATGTTTGTTTTTATGTTTGGGTCTCGCTTAGCTGTTCTGGGTGAGTTGCTTGGATGTAGCATCTAGCAGTGCTCGGGGTACTATGTAATGTTGGGAATGAAACCTGGGAAGTTCTACAAGTTTATAAGTGGATGCCCTTATGCAGTAACTTCTTTGGCATTTTTCCCCCCTGGGGGAGGGATCTCCCAAGTGGTGCTCAGGAGGTCTGGAGGCTCCTGACTAGATTCACACTGAGTGAATTCACACTGAGATTCCAGAATCTCACTGGAGATTCTCAATGTGAGGGCCCAGGAATGCAGTGCTGCTTGGTCCCTGCAGTGCTGGGGATTACTTGGGCCACCCTGAAGGTACTCAGAGCCTTATGGGTTACACCTGGTTATGGTAGGGACTCTTGGCTCTCTAGTACTCCATCTGGCGATTCTGGGGTGAAGGGAGTGGTTTGTCATATAGTTCTAGGGATTGAGTTGTGAGACATAACACCCTAATTGCTTTGACTTTTTTTTTGTTGTCACTCCTGACAGGCTTGGGGGTGGGGATGGGATCATATGCGATTCCTGGAATCAAATCCAGGTCTGCCCCAGGTTGGCCACATGCAAGACAAATGCCCTTCTCTGTGCTATATATCTTTGCCCCCCACTTCCTTGACATTTTTTCAAAAGTGGTAATATAGGTAGAATTTAGGATGTTCTGGATTATTTTTCTGAATTTTTGATTATGTGACCTACTGAAAGCATTGATTTGTATTTTCTTTTAAGATTTAACATACTTTTTTGGTTTTGTTTTGGGAGCATAGTTGGAGGTGCTTAAGACTTCTCCTGACTTATTGCTCTTAGGGTTCCTCCTGGTGATATGTGCATAGTCCTTAGAGCTATGTCTCTGACCCCAAATAACATGCTTTTGGGTAAGATAGGAAGTTCTACCGGTGGTGTTTATAAGTGGATGACCTTGGGAGATCATGTGTTGTTAGAATCTGATCCTTTCACATGATTTAACACATATAAGGAGCCAATAAAGGATGATTTCTAAAACATCTTTGTCCTAAACATCACAGAAAAGCAAGCAATATACCTTGGTAGTAGACTTTCTCAGACATAGAATGTCCCATTTTGTCTCTTTTTTAAATATCATAGTTTTAGGATCAAGTGAAGAAGATAATTTTTTACTTCCCTTTTATTTTTCCCAGATAATTCACACTTTATTACACAAATCTTCATTGTTGTTTTTTTTTTTTTTGGAGGGGGGTCACACCCGGCAGTGTTCAGGGGTTACTCCTGGCTCTATGCTCAGAAATCCTCTCCTGTCAGGCTGGGGGACCATATGGGATGCTGGGATTCAAACCACCGTCCTTCTGTGCCTAAGGCAAACGCCTTACTGCTGTGCTATATCTCCGGCCCCCGTGTTATTTTTTTTTTTTAAAGAAGCTGTTTTTGGGGGTTGGAGAGATAGCATGGAGATAGGGTGTTTGCCTTGCAT
>PVKC010025520.1:0-16435 GCA_004027635.1 Crocidura indochinensis
TGTACGGTTATTCTATGCCACCTTCATTCCCCTCCCCCCCTGCCTCTCAAACCAATAATGAAAGCCTCTGGAAGGACTACACCCATTCTCGGAGTATATGACCCCCCTCTCTTTTTTTTATTTACTTATTTTTATTTATCCGTTTTTTCTCTTTATCTTCTATTTTTTTCTCTCTTCTTTCTCAAACAAATCCACATAACTTATACTGACTAGTCCCCCTTCCCAATCAGGGGGGGAAAGAGCGGTAACCAAGATCAAACATGTGTAAGACCACCAAGTAGCAAATTAGACGCAGAGGAGACCACTTGCTTTAGCAACCCCGGGGTGGGGGGAGAGGCGGTAGGGGAGAGGATATGGGAACTAGGATTGGAACTGAGGTGGACTGAGGACTTTTTGGGTGATGGGAGTTCCCCCAATTTTATGTTAATTTGTACCTAAAATATGATTGCCAACGATATGTAACCCAACATGTTTAAAAATAAAAATTATATTAAAAAAATAACAGTGATGGGGGGCAAAGAGATAGCATGGAGGTAAGGCATTTGCCTTCCATGCAGAAGGACAGTGATTTGAATCCCAGCATCCCATATGGTCCCCTGAGCCTGCCAGGAGCGATTTCTGAACGTAGAGCCACGATTAACCCCTGAGCACTGCTGGGTGTGACCTAAAAACATAAAACAAAAACAAACAAAACAACAGTGATGGAATAGAACTTCTAGAACTGTAAAGAAAGACTCCATCCTAGGCTCCATCCTATGACCTATGCAAATACCATGATCTCTATTCAAAGAGGCCTGATCGTATCATCCATGATTGAGTGGAAAGTTTCCAGACACCACTAAATGACATAGGGGAGAGTTAAAGAACATATACAGAGCCTGGAGTTATTTCCATGACAGTATATTTCAAGGGTGGAGAAACCCTGTAACTCTTAGACCAAGGGAATTCCCTTTCTAATCTCTCCAATATTTACTTATGTCTATACCAAGAGAGAGAGAGAGAGAGAGAGAGAGAGAGAGAGAGAGAGAGAGAGAGAGAGAGAGAGAGAGAAGCACAAATTTTAGTGGTTATTGTTGTTATTTTGTTTTGTTTTTTGTTTTTCTTTGTGTTGTTTTATTTTTATTTCTGGACCATGGTTATTATCGTTTGGTTGTTGTCTTTATTGCTGTGGTGCTTTTCAGGTTTTTTGTTTGATTTATTTTTTGTATTGTGTTTTTCTTCCTTTTTCCCTTTCTTCTCTTAAATCGATATTTATAGCCTCTATAAGGAGTCCTCCTATATTTTTTTTGTTTGATTTTTGCCCCTTTTGATTTTCTTTCAGAGAGAAGCACATAATTTGAACCATCTTGTTCCACCTCACAAATTGAGGGGCAAATAATGGAGGGTACCAAGATCAGTCATATGAACATTGAGTAGAAAGAAATAATGCTCAGACTTAGGTACCAAATCCAAAGTCAACAACAATATATACCCAGTCTACAACAAGCTAGACACAGAGGGGACCAGTTATACTAGCAGCCCAGGAGAACAAGGAGGGGGATATGTAGTGCATGCTGGTAACAGGGGTGGAAGGGGGACAAAATTGGTGGTGGAAATACTCCTAATTCAATGTCACTATGTATATAAAATATTACAGTTAAAAATTTGTAATCCACCTTGGTAAAAAACAAAAATTATTTTTTTTAAAAAAGTTTATTTGGTAAAGTTGCAAGAACAAAAGTAGCATTTCAAGTTACAATCACCTTTCAGGTATTCTTTTCTGAGTGATCCAATTTTCATCATTTTTTGCACATGTTTAAGTTTATACACAAGGAACAAGAATGAGCGTGTTTTGTCCCTGAAAGTATTATTAACACATATTTTACCATATATTTGCATTAACTTGCAGCATAAATGAATTCTTAAAATAGTACACCAAAGATCTAAATTTACTTAATACTATGTAAGTTTTTTCTCTATCCATCTTTACACCACCCACCTATGCAATTAAATAGAGTGATACTTAAAGTACATCCTATCCACACAATATGCAGACTTGTGGGATACCTCCTACACATTGAAATTATATTAATGTGATGATCTTGTCATGATTAGAAATTTTGCGTTACATTTATGGGGGGAGAAAAGCTCCGACTCAAGTTGTGACTGAAAATCATTCATCTTGCTGATTATTCAGAGTAATGACAGAAATTACATGTAACCTAGGTAAAATTTCAATATAATGGGGCTTTGTTTAGCAACTCCCAGACAATATCTGATCTCTCTATTACATGTTCTCACTGTGACTGCACATATACTTTTCAACAATTTTCACAGCCTGAAATTTATATTTTATGTAATTTTATTAATATCTTCTCCTCTCTACAGAACTGTATGTTCATTGGGGACAGGTTCCTTGTGAATTTTGCTTAGCAGTATATATTATCACAGTGCATGATGATAATTTATTTAATTAATGCTTTCTCAAGGGGTAGACAATTATATATATATATATATATATATATATACTTATTGATAATATGCTTAAAAGTGTTTTCTAAGACTTCCTTTGACCTAAGGAAAAAATTAAAGGGAAATGGAATTTTTGGGGTTTAAGAAAGGACATTTTCATAGTCAATACTTAATTTGGTAGTCAATATTAAAAATTATATATATATACCTATATATATATACCCCAGATATATTTATCTTTATAGTATAGGAAAACAATTTTAGTAAGCCTCAATGAAGTTAGAGCTTTAATATCTTCTATATTAAATATTACATGAAGCATTGCCCTTCAAATTGACATCAAGGTAACACACACATACATACACATAAACACAAACACAAACATGATAGTTTGAAGTACTTTGAGATCTTCTGTCACCATAAAATTAGCCATCATTTATTAGAACATACATATAAATGTAGAAATGTAGTTGGAAGAGGTGAGAATTTACTAATAATTATATTAAAAGTTATTATGTGTAAAGAACTGTTTCATCTGGAAATTGAAAGATTTTAAAGTGGAAAAATGATCAGTAATGGAGACAATAGAATTTAAGTCACTAAAGAAAAAGTATATAAATCATGTACTCAGTTTATGAATAAAATTATCATCAAATAAGTAGAGGTTATTGTTGTTGACAAAAATAGAAGATAAAAATAGTTAATAATGGGGCCGGAGAGATAGTACAGCGGTGTTTGCCTCACAAGCAGCCGACTAAGGGCCTAAGTTGGTTGGTTCGAATCCCGGTGTCCCATGTGGTCCCCCGTGCCTGCCATGATCTATTTCTGAGCAGATAGCCAGGAAAAACCACTGAGCACAGCCGGGTGTGGCCCAAAAACCAAAAAAAAAAAATAGTTAATAAGAAAATCAGAAGAGATAAAGAGAGATATATAAAAATTCTTCCTAGGCTTGCTTTCTCATATAATAAAAAAGGAAATTAGCATACAAGGCATTTGGTAATGAAGAGCATTCAGAATAGTATCACTCATCTATGAATTTTAAGAAAATAAAAGACATTATTGTAATAATACACAGAGATAATAGAGAAGAGGACTGGAAGGACTGGCACACGATATGAAGCTTACCATAAAGAGTGATGAGTCCAGTTAGTGAAATAAGTACACTGACAACTAGCATGACAATGATAATGAGTGAGAGAAACAGAATGCCTGTCTTGAATACAGGCAAGGGGTGGGGAGGAAGATGAGTGGCATTGGTGGTGGGAATTTGCACTGGTGACACGGGGTTTTTTTTATGCAATAATTAAAACCCAACCACAAACATGTTTGTGATCATTGGTGCTTAAATAAAGATATTAAAAAAAAAGAAATAAGAAATCTGTTCCTGGATCTCAGTAGAAAGATGCTTGAACATTATGATTAGTTCTCATGCATAATATTTGAGCTGTAGTACAATAATAAAGAAATATGTAAATGAGTTCTGAATTTGTTATTCTAAATGATTTCTTTAAAATTTTTAATTTAATTTTAAAACAGTAGTTTTAGTTATAACAGTTGAATTTTAGAAAAATATTTTATTTTTAATTATATGTCTTTATTTTAAACATCATGGTTTACAGAGTAGCTCATAATTCAACTATTTCTGACATTCAATACCTTATTACCAGTCTAACATTCCCTTCACCCTTTTTAAGTTTACCAATCTCATCAAAGCCTGCACCTTGGCAGATATTAATTACTTATTTTTTATAGAATCTTTATTTAAGCATCATGATTACTAGAAGGGTTGTAGTTGAATTTCAGTCATAAACAGAACACCCCCCACTCAAAAGTGCAACATTCCCACCACCAATGCTATGCTCTTTCCTCCCCCACCCCTGTCTGTGTTCCAGACAGGCATTCTACTTCTCTCACCTATTAACAGTTTCGATACTATTTGTTAGTGTAGTTATTTCCCTAATTGCTCTCACGACTCATTGTGGTGAGCTTCATATTCTGAGCCAGTCCTTCCAAGCCCTCATGTCTATTATCTCTAGGCATTATTACAATAATGTCTTTAATTTTTCTTAAAACCGATAGATGAGTGAGACTATTCTGTGTCTAGCTCTCTCCCTCTGACTTATTTCACTCAGCATAATAGACTCCATGTATAGGAAAATTTCACGACTTCATTTCTCATGACAGCTGCATAATATTCCATTGTGTATATGTACCGTAGTTTCCTTAGCCATTCATCTGTTGAGAGGCATCTTGGTTTTTTCCAGAGTCTGGCTATTTTAAATAGTGCTGCAATGAATATAGGTGTGAAGAAGGGATTTTTGTATTGTGTTTTTGTGTTGCTAGGGTATATCTCTAGGAGTGGTATAGTTGGATCATATAGGGGCTCAATTTACAGTTTTTTGAGGAATCTCCATATTGTTTTCCATAAAGGCTGGACTAGAAGGCATTAACACCAGCAGTGAATAAGAGTTTTTTTCTCTTCAGATCCTCAACAGCACTCATTGTTCTTGTCCTTTGTAATGTGTGCCAGTCTCTGTGGCGTGAGATGGTATCTCATAGTTGTTTTAATTTGCATCTCCTTGATGATTAGTGATGTGGAACATTTTTTCATGTGTCCTTTTGCCCATTTGTATTTCTTCTTTCAGAAAGAGTTTGTTCATGTCTTCTCCCCATTTTTTATGGGGTTAGATGTTTTTTCTTGTTAAGTTCTGTCAGTACCTTGTATAATTTTGATATTAATCCCTTTTCTGATGGGTATTAGGTGAATAGTTTCTCCCAATCTGTGGGTGGCTTTTGTATCCAAGACACTATTTCCTTTGAGTGTTTCCTTTGAGGTGTAGACTACTCAGCTTAATATAGTCCCATCTGTTTATCTCTGTTTTCAATTGTTTGGAGAGTGCTATTTCCTCCTTGAAGATGCCTTTAGTCTCAATGTCATGGAGTATTTTACCTAGGTGTTGTTCTAGATACCTTATTGTTTTGGGTCTGATATCATTGTCTTTAATCCATTTGGATTTGACCTTTGGGCATGGTGTTAGATGGGAGTCTTAGTTTGCTTTATAGCAAGTGGCTAACCAGTTGTGCCAACACCACTAGCTGAACAGGTTTTCCTTGTTCCAATTTGAATTTCTTACCCCTTTATCAAAACTTAATTGATTATTTTGGAACATTCTCTGAATATTCAAGTCTATTCCTCTAATCTAAGGATCTATCTTTATTCCAACATCATGTTGTTTTTAATAACTATTGCTTTGTAGTACAATTTAAAATTGGGGAAAGTAATGCCTCCCATATTCCTTTTCCCAAGAATTGCTTTAGCTATTCTAGGGTGTTTATTGTTCCAAATGAATTTCAGGAGTGTTTGATCACATTTTGAAGAGTATCTTTGGTATCTTTAAAGGGATTGCATTAAATTCGTACAATGCTTTGAGGAATATTGCCATTTTAATGATGTTAATCCTGCCAATCCATGAGCAGTGTATGTGTCTCCATTTTCTGTGTCCTCTCTTATTTCTTGATTAATTACTTCTTAGTATTGTTTAGCACAATGAAATGGTAATAGAAGTATCTTTTTTAAATACCTCACTAAAAGAAAATTTGTGAAAATTGCAACTCACAATGGCATCCTTATCTCATTGGCTAAATGATTACTAAGTTATCTATTGCTAGTTTAGATGTTAGTTTTGTTTGTGGAGTTTTTGTGGCTTCTATAATTTTACATCTAATTTGGTTTATTTCTATAGGAAGGAAATTATTTTTATGGAGTGTCCTGCAGCCACGTGTTCCATAACTTTTAAGGATGTGGAGCTGGGCTCATGTGCTCAATGATTACAGCTGGTGTGGCACTTGGTAATTGCTGCTGGGACTTCTGGAAGTAGAGTCACAAGAAAAGGGAGCCTGCCCTAGCTTCAAAGTCATTGGAGATGTCAGCCACAAATCTGGCATACCTGGGGATTCTGGCATCTATATGTTTCTGCATAGATTAGCAGAAAAGTTGTGCAGTGAGCCATTGGCACTGCAGTAATTGTAGGGTGGCTCTATGTATGTAGATGCCAGAGCTTTAGCATGGCAAGGAATTTGCCCAGCCCCACCCCAGGGGCTTCAGACTGATTTTCTGTGGTACCAGTATATCTATGAATTTTTATTGCTAGTTTTGTCTCTGATTATTTAGGAAAGTCTATGGTGGTGGTTCTTGGTCAAGCATTGTGGTTGACTCTTGGATTATAATATTTCAACACTAATCCACCACCAATGACAAATCCCATAACCCTGCTCCCATACTCCATCAAACCGCATCCCTAGCAACCTCCCTTCCCTTCCAATATGACACCTTGGCAGACACATTAAGGTTCTATGATCTCAACTTAGAACTCATGTTTTTTTTTTTTTTTTTTTTTTTTTTGGTTTTTGGGCCACACCCAGTGACGCTCAGGGGTTACTCCTGGCTATGCACTCAGAAGTCGCTCCTGGCAGGCACGGGGGACCATATGGGAACCGGGGGATCGAACCGTGGTCCGTCTAGGCAAGGCAGCAGGCACCTTACCTCCTGCGCCACCTCCCGGCTCCCAGAACTCATGTTTTAAGAGCTGTTGAGTCTGTGTTTTGGATATATAGTTATATCACTATTTGAGATCCCCAATATAACTGAATACATCACCTTTGTTCCCCCTTTAATTCCCTTTCACATTATTTTCATTCCTGCCTTGATTTCTTTTCTATTTTTATCTCTCTATACTCTGAAGTCAAGGGTGATCTAGGTATCCCCACGTCTTTTATTGTGTTACACTTTTTAATACAACTATTGTATGTATCAATGATCAGTCAGATCATCCTGTTTTTTTCTTCTTCTGACTTCACTAAACATATCTTCAAGTTCCAACCAGATTGCGGCAAAATACATGATTGCAAAGATCCTTGTGCTCATAGTATTATATTACACTGTATTTATGTTCCACATTTTCATAATCTAGTCACCTATCATTAAACACCTAGGTTGTCTTAGCCATTATACTCATTGCAGCAAAGAATACAAGCATGCATATGTCTGTTGAAATGATTTTTTTAATTACTAGTCATAGATATCCAAAAATGCAATTGCTGGGTCACATGGCAGTTCAATACAAAGTTTACTAAAAACTCTCCATACCATTTTCTGTGAGGTTGAACCAGATAACATCTCCACTAGCTGTGGATGAGAATTCTTTTTTTAACTACATTCATTCCAGCACAGATTTCTCCACTATTTTTGATTTATGCTATTTTCACAGGTAAATAATATATCATTGTTGTCTTAATTTGTATTGCCCTAATGATAAGTGAGGCTGAGAACTTTTCACGTATCTCTTGATGATCCACGTGTCTTCTGAGAAGTTTCTATTCATTCCCTTTCCCCTTTTTGAACATGTTTGTATCTGCTTTTCTTTATCTTTGTCAATGAAATATGTATGCTAAATAGTAAGCACTTATCTTATATTTTGAATATGAATATTTTTCTAATTCAATTATTTGTCTTAGTTTTATCTGTATTTTTACCAAGCAGAAAGTCAGTCTTCAATTTGATGTACTTCCATCAAATTTAGTTTTTATTTTACCTTTCCCAGTTGTATCACTTCATTGAAGATGTCTTTGAAGTCCAAATTTTGCAGCATTCTACCTCTCTTTATTTCAGTGTGCTTTATAGTTTCTGGTCGAATCACTAAATCTTTAGTCCACTTTTATTAACTTTTGTACAAAGTGTTAGATATAAATTGAGTTTAAATATTTACATGTACTTATCCAGATTTCCCAGCAGCAATTGTTGAATAGACTATCTTTATTTGAGTTCAACTTCTCAGCTCCTTTATTAAAAATTAACTGCCTATATAAATGATATTTTTGTTATTGCTATTCAATTTTTACCCATTGATCAGAGGCCTGATTTTATTTCGATACCAGCCAGGTTTAATTACTATTGCTTTATCATTCAGTTTCAAGTTAGGAAGTAAGATACTTCATGTTTCTTATTTTTAATGTTGCTTCAGCTATTCATGGTCTATTCTGATTCCATACAAACTTTATTATTGACATTTTTAGGTTGCTGAAGATGTTGTCTAAATTTGGATGGGGATTGCATTAAATCTATATAGTAGATATATAGTCATTTTAACAATATTGATTGGTTCAATCCATGAGCTTGCAATAATTTTCATTTCCTTCTAACTCTTTCTAATTTAAAGTTATCATATTATAGATCCCCAAATGTGTTTTGTCAAGTGAATTCCTAGATACTAGATGTTTCTGGATAGAATATTAAATGGAATAGACTCTTGATCTCTTTCTCTTCTGATTCATTTTTTGTATATAAAAAGGTCCGGGAGATAGCATGGAGGTAAGGCGTTTGCCTTTCATGCAAAAGGTCATCAGTTCGAATCCCGGTGCCCCATATGGTCCCCCGCCCCCGTGCCTGCCAGGAGCAATTTCTGAGCATGGAGCCAGGAGTAACCCCTGAGCACTGCCGGGTGTGACCCAAAAACCAAAAAAAAAAAAAAAAAATGCAACTTATTTTTGTATTTTTACTTTAAAGTCTAATCATTTGTTGTATTGATTTATTGTTTCTAGGATCTTTTTTTAGACATTTTAGAGTCTTTTACACATATCATCATGTCATGTGCAAATAATTATACTTTAATAATTTTTCAATTTGGATCACGTTTATTTCACATTCTTGCCTGATTTCTCTAGCCAGGACTTTTAGTAATATAGTGAATAAAAGCAGAAGCAGTAAACACTCTTTCCTTGTGCCTCATCTTTAAAGAAATTACTTTATGTTTGTATCATTAAGAATTATTTTGGCTCTGGGTTTGTTATTAATGACCCTTACTATCTTGAGTAAAGCTCCCTCCAACCTTATTTTATTGAGATTTTTTTATCATGATTTTATGTTGAATCTTGTCAAAAGCTTTTTCTGCATCAATTAATATGTGCATATGTTTCTTTTATATGCTTGTATTAATGTGAGGTATTATGCTAACTTATTTGCATATGTTGAACCATTCTTACATTCACAAAATGATTCTCACTTGATTGACATATATGGTTTTTTGTTTTGTTGTTGCTGTTGTTGTTGTTGTTTTATGTGCCATTGTTTTTTTCTGTTGTTTTGGGTTTTTTTTTTTTTTTTTTTTGGTTTTTGGATCACACCCGGCAGTGCTCAGGGGTTACTCCTGGCTCCATGCTCAGAAATTGCTCCTGGCAGGCACGGGGGCGGGGGGACCATATGGGGCACCGGGATTCGAACTGATGACCTTTTGCATGAAAGGCAAACGCCTTACCTCCATGCTATCTCCCGGGCCCTATAAAATTACTTTACGTGTCATTGTATCTGGTTAGCTAAGATTTTATTAAGAACTTTGCCATCATTTTTAATCAGAGAGATTGTTTTGAAATTTTTTTCTGAAAATGTCTGAGTATTTTTGTGGTATTAGTGTAATATTAATTTCACAAAAGGTGTTAGGAAAGACTTCTGCTTTCAATACTTTGTAAGAGATTAAAGAGTAACATTAGAAAATCTTCTCTTAAGATTTGATAGAACCCACCTGTAAACCCATCTGGGTCAGAATTTTTATTCTACGGAAGATTCTTAATTACTTTTTCAATTTCCTTACTTGTGATTGGCCTGTTTAAGCTTTCTACTTCCTCCTCATTCCACTTTGGAAAATTACATGACTAAGATTCAATCAATTTCTTCTAGGTTCTCTGGCTTATGATCATAAAGTTGTTCATAGTTAAACTCTCATAATCCTTTTAACTACTGAAGGGTCCACTGTAATTTCTATCTTTCATCTATGATCTAGTTTAGTTGAACATTTTTTCTTTCATCCTCATGAGTCTAGTTAAAGAATTATTTATCTTGTTTATTGTTTCAAATAACCAACTCTTGGTTTCAATGATAGTTAGAAATACTTTCTTGATTTCTATGTTGCTTTCTGCTCTTGTTTTTAAATTTCTCTCCTCCAAATATATATTGGGTTTCTTTGTATGTTACGTCTCCAGATTTTTGAGATATATATTCAAGGTTGTTGATTTGGACTTTTCTTCTTTCCATAGACTGTGACAACTTGTTTTTTCATCATCATTAATTTCATTATTTATTCATTTGTTTCTTCTTTGAACCAGTTGCAGTTAAGCTGTGTTTTGTTCAGCATCCATGTGTTGAAAGTTTTCTCCATCTTCTTTATATGGTTAATTTCTACTTTCATGACATTATGGTTTGAGAATATATTTGTACAATTTCCAAATTTGTAAATTTATATATGTTTGAATTATATCCCAATTTGTGACCTTTTTGAAGAATGTTACATGTGTACTAGAGAAAAATGTGTATTCATATTTTGGGGTATGAAGAATCTTGTATGTGTTTAAGAGTTCTAGTTCTTCTACTCCTTATTTAGTGCTCTTATCTCCTATAGAGATTCGATTTCCTTGATCTTTTTAGTGGTGAAAGTGGAGTTAAAGTCTTCCAACTACTATTGTGCTTTCATCAAGATATTTATTTACTTTAGTAACAGAAGTTTTATGAATTCTCTGAGTCTTTTTTTTTTTCAGTAAGAATAGGTTGATGTAGGGCCAATGAGGTGGTGCTAGAGGTAAGGTGTCTGCCTTGAAAAGCGCTAGCCAAGGAAGGTCCGTGGTTCGATCCCCTGGCATCCCATATGGTCCCCCCAAGCCAGGAGCAATTTCTGAGCACTTAGCCAGGAGTACCCCTGAACATCAAATGGGTGTGACCCAAAAAACAAAAAAATTAGGTTGATGATATTATTTCTTGATTTATTGTTCCCTTGAGCAATAGATAGTGTTCATCACTGACTCTAATTACCTTCTTCATATTTAATCTGATGCAAGTATGGCTGTCCCAACTCTTCTTTTCTTCCATTGGTTTATATTATTGCTTTACATCCTTTCATTCTGAATCTGTATTTATCTTTTAGGTTTAGGTGTGTTTTCTGTAAACAGCAAATGGGTCGATTTTCTTTCCTAATTCATCTAGCTACCGTGCCTTTTATTAGGGAAATGTATTCCATTGACATGGAGGGGGTGAATTTTATATATAGGGCTATGATGCTACTTTTGTGTATGATATCTAGCTGTTATTGGAAGAGTCTATTTTATTATAAGTGGACGTTTAGTATTATTTTAAGCAGTTTATTGACTTATTGATTGGGATTGATTGGTTTGGGGCTACACCCTTCTATGCTCAGGGTTATTCCTGGCTCTATGCTCAGAAATTGCTTCTGGCAAGCTCAGGGGACCATATAGGATGCCAGGAATTGAAACGTTCTGTCCTGGTTCAGCTGTATACAAGGCAAATGCCTTACTGCTGTGCTATCTCTCCAGCCCCAAGCCTTTTATAATTCTTGGAGTATTGGTTTAGTTGTCACAAATACTGCCAGTTCTTATTTGTTTGAAAGGTTCTTATCCCTCTCTCAGTCTAAATGATAGCTTCACACAGTAGTGGACTCTAAGGAAGGAATTTTTTTTCATTCACTATTTTGAATATGCTCGTCTATTCTTCTCTGGCTTGATTATTGTGTTGTGGGGCTGTTTTGTTTGACTTTTTGTTTGTTTGTTTGTTTTCTTTGAGCCACTATATAGCAGTCTCTCTCCAATGATCAGGAAAGTTCTCAGTGATTATATCTTATGTTGGCCATTCTTCCATTTTTCCTCTTCTGGTATTTTTGTTTCAAAGACTATTCCTTTTGCTGTTATTTAATAATTACATTATCTTCCACTCATTTATCTCACTTTTCTTTTGTTACTTAATTCTTGGTGATGATTAGTATTTTCTCTTCAATAACACTGGTTAGATCATGTTAAAGTCTGTTGTTACGGCTGAATATTGTATTATTTTTAACTCCTTCAATTCAATTTGATTGGATTCTGATTTTCTGGATCAGTTCATCTTTCATTTGATTGAAATGTTCTTCTAATGATTGAATTATGTCCATGGCCATTCCACAGAGCATTGTTTTAAAATCCTCACTGAGGTTTGGTTTGACTCGATGATTTATTTGGACCAATGATTCTGTCTCCCAGAACTTGTGAATTCCTCTGCTTCTTCATTAGTTTTAAAGATTTGTGGGTGTTGTGATTTGAGATTCATATTCAGATATCTTAGATTTGAACAGTTTATATTTCAGCCTAATGTTACTCTCTGCAATTTGTCAGTGTAAAAATATTAGTATGCTACTTCAGTGTTTGTTGAAAAATAACCCATGAGTTTGTTTCTTAAAGGGCAATTATAGAGGTTATTTTATGGAAAATTATCAAAACAAAAACACTTGACATTAGTGGGGTATAAGGGATGAACTTGTTTTGTGGATGCACTGATATCCACACAATTTTGTATTCAAAGGGTAGGAAGTAATGTTGGGGCTTCCCAGTGTAGGGCAGTCAGGGAGAAGTGGCACGTGATGCCAGAACTGGGGTAGGTGAGGAGCAGAGCCTCTGACACACCTAAATAACAAAAGAGGTCTGAGTCTGTATTGTGGATTCATCTGCTATGCCCTGGGTCCACTAGAAGCACATAGTGGTGTATGTGTGGGGTGGTGGGGGGACTTCCAGGTACAAACAGTCAGGTAAAAGAGGCACATGACTGTTGTGGAAACTACAGTGCATGGAAATTTTAAATGATTGTTGGTAGATTTACATATTTAAACCAACCCAAGAATGACACTTCAAAATAAAATATACAGTTTATCAGATGTTTCAATGGTATAATTAACTGAAATATGTATTATAACTATTTTACATAATAAATTCTGTATATAAAAGAGAATAATAAACCAAGATTAAATATAACAGGATTAAAATTATACAAAAAGAAAACTATAATAGATATTATACTTCATGATTTCCTGTACAAATTTCCAAAGTAGAAAAACAAATTTATACTAAGCTAGCAATAATCCTTGAGTACTGGTATGTATGTTTGTGTTTATATCAGAATAGTTATTATGTAGCAGAGGATTTAAAACCAAACAGATGATTGCTAGCTAGCTAACAATGCTAAATATACTGATTCATTGTTCTAATATTTTTCTCTATTTTTAAAAATAGTTAAGATCCTTTCAGCAACCTGTTAAGAATATTCTAGGTCACTCCCCATCTTTTATTTTTATCTTGCAGAAAGCATGTAAAGAATAATCAAAAATATTTTTCTTGTTTTCAAGATCTTTGAAACAAAACTTTATGTATTCATTCCCAAATAGTAAATTTAATTTCTGTTAGTTAAAATACACACTATTAAAATACAGAATAACTTTCACTATTTGCTTATGCTGCATTATTAACATATTACACTAACATGAAACTAATTACAATATTTTAATCTCCAAGTGAATTGATTCTCTGGTGAGAATCTATAATTTGACAGATTTCCCTGTTAAAAAGTACTGACCTTTCTGCGTTTTTAAAGTTTCTTCTCTTGTATTTCTTTCTCTCCATGAGTCATATATAAAAGATTGAAAAATTGAAAAGAGGAAAAGAAATGAAAAAGAATAGGTTGAAATATTCTAACACTGGAAGTATTCTCTTGATTACTAACACACTTTGTTTATTTATTACCACAAAGTAATTACAAAGTATATACATACCTATGGGTATAACATTACTTAGAATTTAGTTATAAATTTTATCTTTCTTTGTTATTTAAAAAGACATTTTGCAACATTAGCAGCTACTAGAATTTTCTGTAAAACTTACTGAATAAAATCCATTTTATATTTTTTTTAAGTCGATATAAAACTGTCCTTCTGGGCATAAAATTTGTTCCTACATATCCTTAGACCTGGGGAAAATTGTAACAAAGCTAAAACAAAACAAAATTCCGTTTATATATTTTACTATAGAAGCAATAAAAGACATTAGTATATGGTCAAAATCTAAAAATCAAATAGGTATTGCGAGCAACATTTCTTTCAGTTTTTGAGCTGAATTAATGTTCAATATCTTAGGAAATATAAAGAAAAACTAATTCATAAAACTAAACACAATATACTTTAAATTTTGCAATTAAAAGTTTGCAAAGCTTTTGGTAGATTACGTGAAACCTTCATACTTATCATTCATTACTTTGCTATCCATGAACATAATAAAACCACAATGGAGCAATGCAATTCCTTAAAGGCTGGCATTGCTTCTGAAACCCTGTAAAGGATTCATAGAGCAGGTGCTAGCTGAAGGCTACACTCTGGACTAGGCTTAGTCACTTCATTTGGAAAGGCAGCTTCAGCTGGCTACTGTTAAATTGTCTGCATTTCTAAAACCCAAATACATCAGATTTCTCATAGTATGTTTTTTATGAGGAAATACATTTGCATTTGTCATTTTATTATTTTTTCAATTACAGCTGAAACAAAAACTAAGAAGGGACTACCAGTGTGTTTTACATGAATGAAAACTAATGGAACTGCATAAGCTATATAAATTGGTCAGAAACATTGCTTAAATGTTTTTCTTCTAAAGTTTATTCACATCAAGAGATTGTTACTAACAAGTTTAGTTAAAAACAAGTTGCTAAAATTTTGTAGAATTCAGTCTATCGGCAGTTGCAGTCCTCCTGTTCGCCGTGCTCTCTCTCCACTCTGCGGACCGTCGTCGCTGGGATGGCCTCCCAAAACCGCGACCCCGCCACCACCAGCGTCGCCGCTGCCCGTAAAGGAGCTGAGCCCTGTGGGGTCGCTGCCCGGGGCCCCGTGGGGAAGAGGCTACAGCAGGAACTGATGACCCTCATGATGTCTGGTGACAAAGGGATTTCTGCCTTTCCTGAGTCAGACAACCTTTTCAAGTGGGTAGGGACCATCCATGGAGCTGCTGGCACGGTCTATAAAGACCTGAGGTATAAGCTTTCCCTGGAGTTCCCCAGCGGCTATCCTTACAACGAAACCACAGCCAAGTTCCTCACACCCTGCTACCACCCCAATGTGGACACACATGGGAACATCTGCCTGGATATCCTGAAAGACAAGTGGTCCGCTCTCTACGACGTCAGGACCATCTTACTATCCATCCAGAGTCTGCTAGGAGAACCCAACATCGACAGCCCTTTGAACACGCACGCAACAGAGCTATGGAAAAATCCTCCAGCCTTCAAGAAGTACCTGCAGGAAACCTATTCGAAGCAGGTGTCCAGCCAAGAGCCCTGACAGAAGGACCATCTCTGCCCTTCTCCTCCTCTGTCTTCGTCTTTACTGTCCCTTCAGCTATTCCTTTTGTTATTCCCTGTCATGGTCTCTCTGTACAGGACTCCATGTCTCCATTTGTCGTTTCATTTTTGTTTTGCTTTTGTTCATTTTAAATTAAGTCTGTTCAACCTTTGTGATGGTTATATTAAATAAATGTATTTGAGAGGGAAAAAAAAGAATTCAGTCTATCACTCTGTGAAATGAGAAGGATTATATCGAACTCAATAGTGATATGAAATTGATTGGAATAACATAAAACATAAACATCTAATGTATTAACAATCACACAGTAGGTGCTAGATATCATCAGATATTATTTAGATAATTTAAGACTATATACATTTGTGTGCATATTTAATTAAACTTCTTAACTCTTTTTAATCACTCTGAAGTTATAGTTTTCATTTATCTCTATCAGTGGCAGTGTGATTGGCTTTTTCTAGTAATCTAGACCACTTCTTTCTACTTATTTTCCTTCCAATTAATTTCAGTTAAAGTATTGAACATCACATTAATATCACTATATTAGATTAATCTGTAATAATAAACAAAAGAAACTCAATCCAGTCAAGCTTGCCAGTAAAATTTAATAAGACAGTATATTTGAAAATACTAACACTAGTGAGATGTATACATTTTAAGTTTCTTTTAAGAAATCTTGGTTTCGGGGCCCGGGAGATAGCATGGAGGAAAGGCGTTTACCTTTCATGCAAAAGGTCATCAGTTCAAATCCCGGTGCCCCATATGGTCCCCCGTGCCTGCCA
>PVKC010025521.1:0-16461 GCA_004027635.1 Crocidura indochinensis
CCGGGCCATGAACCAGTAGTGGGCTGCGGCCAGGTGGTTGGGGACCGCTGCTTTAGGTACAGTGCTTTCAGACAATAAAAATGAATGGATGGGGAGTAGAACCAGTTCTGCAGTGTACACAGTAGAGTGATGTCTGTGATGGCAGCGTGTGACAGACATCTTACCTATAGCACGGCCCCCGTCTCCACTGTCATAGGGGTGTGACCAGCAACGCGACACAGCGAGCGAGGACACAGAGCAGCAGGATCCGCCTCTGTGTGAGATTAGTCTGGGAGAAAAGTGAGTAGATGGCTGCAGGCCATCTGGGGGTCCGGGCATGGTTGCAAATACGCCCGAGCCTGGACCCCCAGGTGGACATTCGCCGTATAAGACGCACCCACTTTCCAGCCCCGTTTTGGGGAAGAAAAGGTGCGTCTTATATGGCGAAAAATATGGTATATAAAACACACTAAGTACTTAAAAATATTTTAGATTTAATTTTAAATAGTATGCGGCATTAATATCACAGTTCATATTTGTTACCAAGGATTTACATATTCCAGTTTATTATTTTGAAAATAAACTTTTGCATACATAGAATTAAATACTTACTGTAGTTGGAACTATTTCTCTGTCTGCTGCTTTCCATAGATATGTACAATGGTGTCATTGATTTAAAATGACATCATTGACTTTATATAGCAATTTTACTCTGGTGTAAAGAAATATAAAGGAGAGGTTAATCCCTATTTCTTTCTCTTTATTTTCTTTTAATTTTAAAAATGACAATTATTCCTGAAGAAATAGAATGAATATTTTCTTTTCCCTGCACGTTGAAATATGTAAATGCTATGGCAATGAGAATGTGTGCAATTCCAGTTTTATAGCAGTTTCTCTGTCTAAAGTATCAATGAAGTTACTTCCTTAAAATAAGTACAAGAATACATTTTCACAACTTAGCAATAAACCAAATTTCTTTAAAGAAGCTTTTATTTTCTCTACTATTTCAATTATAAAATTGAAGATGTAGTCCCATAAAGAGGGAAAATCAATGAGAGATGAAGTAGAAAACATTTGTCGAGGTAATAATTTAAGACAATATTAACAGAGACCATTTATTGGAGGAAAATATGTAAATAATAACATGTAGACATCCAACTCACTAATAAAGATATGAAAAATTAAATGCCATTTTGGTATATCAAATTGTCAAAAATAATGTTGATAGTGTTACAGTGAAATATGTACACTACCACTGTTTAGAATATAAATTGGCATACGCATTATATAAATCAATTCTGCAATATGCATCAAGAACTTAAAAAGCTCATATCTTTTTGATTCTGTATTTTTTCTGTTATAAATATAAAATAAACCAGAAATTCATATGAATACATAGTCAATTACACTGATACTTATGATAGTAACATATTAGGAAGAATTATATATTCAATAATTGGAAATTGTTTAAGTATATTGTGGCATGAAAACTGACTATTAAAGTTTGCTTCAAAGATCAATCTCACCCCCACTATAGACATGATGAGACATGATTCCTAAAATTCATTTAAGTGGTTCAGTCTTTAGACTTCCTGAGGCTTCCTTTAAGTGAAGTCATTGGTAGTTTTAGAAAATTCAGAGTTATAGTTAAATTTGAGCATGATGAAAAGTAATGTGGTGCTATTATTAAACTTGCCAACTTCTTTTTTTTACCATCTTCCACAGCTTGTTAATTTATTGAATTACCTATCACCTTACATTAAACAATCCTACTATAATGACAATAAACCAATAACATCTCCTGGCATTGAAAACCCAAAGTATTGTTTTCTCTTAGAAGGGTGCTTGATTGGGGCTGGAGAGATGGCATGGAGGTAGGGTGCTTGCCTTGCATGCAGAAGGATGGTGGTTCGAATGCCGGTATCCCATATGGTCCCTCGAGCCTGCCAGGAGCGATTTCTGAGTGTAGAGCCAAGAGTAACCCCTGAACCCTGCCAGATGTGACCCCCCTCAAAAAAAAAAAAAAAAAAGAACAGTGCTTGGCAGCACAAGAAGCTCTGTGCACATTTTTGAGGACGTGAAGGCATAAAAACTGTTTCCTATAGCTTTCATGTTGCAAATCTGTATTTTCACATTCATTTCTGTACTCTGTGCTGTTGGGTAATCTTTTTTTATGTTCTTCAAATACAGGTTTTATAAAACTACTTTTTTTCAAGTATGATTACGACTCTCTTTGGATCCTGGCAATAAATAAAGGGACCATTAAATTAGTGAATCACAAATATGTAAGAAAGTGAAAGCAAAGTGTCCAATACGATATGCCATGGTCTCAGGACATAATAGTAAAGACTGGCTACTATCTCATGTTCAGTTGGATGGAGAAGAGCATGATGAAAACATGGAAGAGCAATTATATGGAGAGGGATTCTCAGTGGGAAATGCAGCCCAGGAGAGGAAAACACACAAGCAGGTCATCTGCAGGGGAAAAATGCCATAGGAGGAAAGCTGTACTTTGCTTTCATTTCCTGCATCTCTCTAATGTCTTATAGGGGGCCTAAACCAACTCCAAGTCAGAGGGTCAAAGAACCCCTCTAGAGTCCATGTATTCCAGTCTTTTAGTGCACAGATTGAAGGGCATCTGGAGTCGAATGAAAAGACACCCAACAGAAGTAGAATGATGAGATCAACATAAAAATCATTTCTTACTGTCTTGTCTTCTGGTACAGAACCCTGCTGGTTAAATACATAAGTCAATTTTCTGGGAACTTCTTAAATTTTTGAATTAAATTTAAGCTTCTTAAATTTTTGAACCACAATTGAGACCCACTAAGCAAGCATTAATTTTTGTTTTGTTTTTCAAATATGACTGTTTTTCAAAAATTTCAGTTTTTTGGTGAACAATTTGTAACATCAATATAAGAAGACATTACAAACCATTATGTACAAATGAAACCATTATGTATAAAAGAAAACGCCAATGGGAATGTATTCTACTGAAAGCTCCAATTGTGTGTGTATGTGTGTGTGTTAACTTGTATGCCCAGTAACACCTTAGATCCTCTGACCTCATACAAGAGACAGATACTAAGAATGCAGAGCACCATCCTTCTCCATGGGCAGTAGTGCTTAGGAAACAACACATAGATCCTTGAACTTCCAGTTCATGACTCTTTGTATATAACTCTCAAGTGTTTTTGGGTGAATAGGTACATTTATGACTAGAGTGTACCCCTTTCTCTTTTCAGCAATTCTAGAAGAACTGATTAGGAGAAAGTCAGAAGACAAAAAGAGTTTTTAACTACATAATAAGCTGAAGTACAACAATTATTTGTGCAGAATCACCCAGGTCAGGAGATACTCTCTGGGAATAAGTAGGGTCGTTTAAGGATCACTAGTGATGCCAAAACTCTTTCAAGCACAGGAGGTGGTGTGTTGGGTCTCAGGGGCATCACTGCAACTAACAGTGTTCTGGGATCCTGACCCCCTCTCTGTGTTTTCTGTGACCAACTTAATTTGAAGACTGTACACAATAGCTTGAAATGTGGATTAAAAACGCTCTGAGAAGAGTCTAATGGAGTGGTACTTGAACCCTGCCTTACAGGCACACAGGGAGTAGTCCATTGGCATGGAGGCAAGAATGGCAAAAGAAATAGCAGATAAAAGGCCATTTTTATGTATTTTATTTCCAGTGCATCTTGCGCTTTAGATGACAAATGCCCCCTGTGAACTTCTGCAAGTGGAACCAAAACTATTTAATGAATAAGTGACTTTTAGTGCTTTATTTTTATCCAGAGCTTCATTCGAAACAGATTATCATTAGTTTTATGGTTTTAATTGTATTGAAATTCCTTATAATAACCTATTGCTTTATTGCATTAGTCCATTAACCTGGGTGCCACGGAGTGCAGTTTTAGAGCCTGTGTTTGTATCTGGACTAATTGCATGGATGCTTTCCGTGTAAGATGAGGTGTTTTTCAGTTCTCCAGAGGGAAAAAATAATCTGAACCTCTTTCCAAACTTCAGCATTTGGAATAATAAGAACTCAAACAAAACAAAAAGAAGCTGCACACTATTCTGAAATTTTCTTGCTTTGATATACTCTCTACTCTACCAACAAGGAATTGCAAAATTGTAATTCTCACAGTATGTGTTACTTTCATGTGTTTTTCATTTGGAAGTACTGTGGGAAGCATTGGTCTGTGGGTTCCCAATCAAAACCAGGTGGTTAATGACTACAAACTGGAGGACCAGGAGGAAATCCCTGCCTTGCTCATTAGGACAAATGGAGATGGAGCATCCAGGCCACTAGGGGCGAGCTTACAGAGTCATATAAACCAAGAGTGACCAATGCCCAGCCCTCTGTGGGGGCCTTCGTTAATATCCCGGAAGGTGTCCCAGCTGTTAACACCCAGTTGACCCAAAACATTTCTTTCTGGAATGAAAAAGTGACTGCTGGAGCACATTTACATCACCCAGGGTGTTTTCCACTTTTAGTGGAAGAAGGAGAATTGAAGTTGAAATTGGGCCCTTTGTTACCTCCCAGATGCTCACTCAGCACCCAGGGTGTTTATAATGCTCATCAACCAGGCTTTCCGTTGCACCTGTTGGAAGGCCAGCTGCAGAAAGCAGGTGTATCTGGGGACTAAAAGCATGGATGACTGTGAAGAATACTGAAGCCACCAGATGTGCTCCTCTTAAACACTGAGCTAACAGCTGGGGGTACAGAAGAGATGTGAATTTAATTAAAAATAAAGTACGAATTTGATTATTAATTTCTACCCACTGTATGGATGCAAAACACACAACACATAGACTAGATATTTTAGAATAGACCCATGAAATGTACTGAGGGAAGCATGAGATTCATCATCAATTCCATGCACATTGTCCATCACATTACCATGTTCCCTTAAAATATTTTCCTAGGAAAGAAGTTAAAATTCCAATTTCATTGCAAAAATGCCTTACAATCCTAAGAACACACAGTTGGCTATGTTAAGCAGAGAAACAGGATCAGTGTCTGAAGTCTGCATTTGTAACTGGGTGACTCAGCGTAGGATGAAGAACTCTGGTAATAAAGTTGGATGATGAATTCTAAGGTCAGGTCAATCCATTAGTTTTCTATACTTTGCTTCTACCTGATTCAGAAAACAGTGGACTTCCTGAGAGGGTTGGGCCTTGGTGGATTGTAGACCCTGTTCCCTTGAGAAGCCTGGGGAGAATTTTCTGTGGCTGACTTTGAAATGCTTGCTCTGGTGTGAGTCCTCTCACTCAATTATTAGGAGTTTTGGAGATTGCCTATACCCCCAGAAAATGAGAGGTAGACTGTCTTGAGCTTAGTAACAGCAGCCTTTCTGGGGGGTGTGTGCTGAAATTATTTAAGTTTATGTAGGCTAGAGAAGATAGTCATGAAGTTTCAGCATATTGTTTTTTTTAAGGGGTATTCTGGGAACTTTCCCATTTACCTTAATGTGCCACATTCTCTGCATGGTCCTAGAACATCGGTTCTTATTATTGGAAGAGCTCCCTGAAGTTTAGGCAAATGGTTGTGTATTTGTTTTGTTTTTGTTTTTTGTTTTTGGGTCACACCCGGCAACGCTCAGGGGTACTCTGAGCTCTTCACTCAGAAATTGCTCCTGGCAGGCTTGGGGGCCCATATGGGATGCCGAGATTTGAACCACTGTCCTTCTGCATGCAAGGCAAACGCCCTACCTTCATGTTATCTCTCCGGCCCACAGGTTATGTATATGTAACTGGGACATTTATATATATCACTTTTCTTGAATAATTATTTCTTGAGATAGTATTGCTTTCTTCAGATTCTCAAAGTTCCCCAAATCTCATTGCTGAGGAAAAGCATACTGTATTTTTTCCCTGAGACACCATACCTAGTGGTGTGCAGGGTTTATTCTATGCTCAGATTCACTCTTACTGATTGGGTAACAATTTGAGGTATTAGGGATCAAACTTAGGTAAACTACATGCAAGACAATATACTGGCTGCTGTATTATATTTCCAGTCCTATAAATAGTGGTTTTCAAACCTGTTTTTAGGAGACACCAAGGTTTATAAAGTTTTTCATAAAAGTTATTTTAGGCAGACAACATCATCTGTCCTCCACCAATATGCCCAGGTTCCCTCTACTTTCCAGCCTGCCTCATTGGCAAGCACATAAAGAATTTATTTCATATTGCTTCCTCCAATAAAACTTAAAGGAATGGCCAATAAAATGATCAGAAATAAATCAGTAAGAGTCAATTAATGGTGATTGAGTTCTATGTGAGTTAATATATGTAAATGAAAAATTAAAATAATTTAATACAATATGATATAATTCCTATTCTCACTTGCATAAATAACTTTTCAATTTGGCATCTAAAATATATTGTATTACATTTTATTTTGTACTTGGACGGCATTGTGGTAGTTATGATGTCATCTCTGCTGTTAATAAAACTCACAAAACTGTGCTAAAATAATTTAGAGTTCAGAGAAATAGTTAAATACTACAAATGTAATGTATTCAGTAACAGTGAAGAGAATTAAGAAAATAAAAGAGAAAAATATGAAAAGGCCTTTGAAAGTACCAAGTGCTTATCCTTAATAAGGGACAGCAGCAACAAAAATAGTTAATAGTTGACAGCTATTATGTTCCGGACACTTCTTTATGTTAGCTCACTTGGTGAGGTGTTTATAATGGTTAAAAATTGGGTTAATCAGGGGCCATAGCGGTGGCACAGAGGTAGCACATTTGCCTTACACATGGCTGACCTAGCCAGAAGTGATTTCTGAGTGCAGAGCCAGGAATAACCCCTGAGCGTCACTGAGTGTGGCCCAAAAATTAAAAAAAATTGAGTTGATCAATACTTACCCTTCTACTAAGGGACTCAGCTCCTCTAACATGAAAGTGAAGAGCCTTCTTACTCAGGTCTTGAATTGAAATATTTTTTAATATTTATCTGATTGAATAAATTTCTACACTAGACAATAAATTTCCTTTCAATGGCTTAAAATTACCGTTCTATTGCATGAGCCAAGAATTAGGTGAGACTTAGTAGCTAATTATTGAATCTTACCAGGTTAGAATCCAGGTGTTGGCTGAGGCTATGGTCTAATTTGCGGCTTGACTTGGGAAAGAGTGAGTAAGGATTTTGTATGTTCCCTTTGAGTGTTGGCAGAATACAGTCTCTCTTTTTTCTTCCTGACTGTTGGCTGGAGGCTGCTATTCAATTCCTAGAGGCTGCCTGCACAGAGTCTTCGAATGCTGTGAAATGTGGCAGTTTACATCCTTCCAGCCAGAAGGGAGCCACTCTCTCTCTCTCTCTCTCTCTCTCTCTCTCTCTCTCTCTCTCTCTCTCTCTCTCTCTCTCTCCAGTTCTCCTGTCTGCAAAGACGAAGTCTTACAAGTATAAAACAATATGTTCGTGGGAGTAGCAGCCTGAGAAATACAATGCAACCTAATCAAGGAAGTGACATCCTGTCACTTGTGACACACTCCATTGGTTTGAAACAAGTCTCAGTTTCCACCCAAACTGAAGGAGAGACGATTCATACAAGGGTGTGACTTACTGGGGGTCACTGTAGGGGGTTGTGAACCACACCCCAAAGTATTTGCTGACACAGTTCTAACTAGCTGCTTAGACATCATATATATACATATATGTGTGTGTGTATAAGCATCATTTTCCGTTTCAACATTTTGCATCCAGCCACAGAGAATTATCTGCTCCCCAGATGTGCTTTACACGCCTGTGCCCACTGAGCCTTTGCTCTCAGCTGTGTTCCCAGACTAGCTTAGGCTCCCATGTCCTCTCCATCTGTTACAATCATTGCCAGTCTAAAAGGCACAACTCAAATACTACAGCCTTCTGGAAACCTTCCTTGATTTTGCCCACCCCCACTCTATCATTGTGGGTGGCATGGGAACATTTGGTTGCACCTTTTCTATAGAAAGCATTTAATTTGGATTTTTTAAGGCTTAAATCATGTAAATATTAACCTTCTTCAAAAAGGGAATCATACTTTACATTTTTTTGCATTAGCCCATCATTTCCACATGGGAAGTACTAAACAAATGTTTATTAAATACATTTTCCTCAAACTGTTGACCCAACTTAAAAAATGTTCAGGAATGGAAATGATCAACAACCGATCCTTAGCATTGTTTTGATTCTTTCCTTAAAGCATGGACAAAAACTTGTTTTCAACTTCTTTTTTTTTTTAATGCAATTGAATTAAAGCAAATATTCCTGAAGGACCCATGCAGAGTCTTGTTAGTCTAGCCTGAAAAAATATCTAAAGGGGAAAGCAGTTGAGCAACCCACTTTGACAAATTTCTGTGCCTTAGCCTTTCTGCCCATTTGCCCTGTAGTTTTTTTTTCTGCCATTTTGATGCCTACAGCAGAAGTTATTGCTGACCATTCACTTCCAATCCCGCTGAAAAAGCATCCAGACTGTGTGGCAGACCGCCTTGCAGACATTTAAAGGGGTTTCCGGTTGAGCATGTCATCCCAATAGCAGTTTAGATGCTTTTGTTCAGATGAGATTGTATTTTATTCCCCTTAATTACTGACTGAATGCTAGAAATGGTTTGGCCTCCATTTCTTTAGCTCAGAATACAGTAATAAACAGCGTTATCATACAACCAATTTAAATAACTACCATTCATTTTGGGGGTGCTATTAGCAAGACATCAATAAAATATAATTTGAATGGTATTATTTTTGTTGTAATGTTGCCTTTCTGTCTTCATACCCTGAGGCTGATTACCTCCTGAAATCAGAAAAAAAAATTTAAAACGCAGAGGAAAGGAAAATTCAGGTTAAGCAGCAAGAAATACTCCTGACATTGGATTCTGCAAAGGCAAAGGGTCTAGCATTGATTTCTTACTTTAATATGATAGTAAAGTGAGCTAAATATTGCAGAGCTGGAAAGGGGAAAGACACGTTTGCAAAATGATCCATTATGGACAAACTGAGATTGTATAGTTATTGTCCATTGTGGGATGGGGTCACTGGCTGAACTTGGAGTTCTTTGTCTCCTTCGCAAGTGCACCCACAAAGTCCTTGCTCAGTCTCTGTCCCCAAGTTAAAGAAATAGTTTTTGCAAGGCAGCATCACTGAGACTTGGAACTTTCACTTTAGCCAGTGTCTAATTAAATTAACTTTAATGAGATGACTCCAGGGAGATAGATCAGACGCCCAGAGAGCTGTCCTAAGAGGAAGGAGTAGGACCATTTGAATATAGGGAATTCTGATGTCTTACTGCTATTTAGGAGATTCTGTGAGCAAGTGAGACTGCCCACAGTTTTAATCTCTGTTTGAAGTTTCTGCACTATGGTGAGGTTGACTTAAAGCATACATGTTAGTGGAAAATTAAAGGAACATGTAGCCTATAGCTTTAAGAGAGATTAATGTTAGGGAACACATGGGGAGGGACATTTCCTTTAGGATTTTAGCTTCCTATAAAATGTGGAAATGACCCATTTGGGTTTGTGCAACTTAACATTTCTTCTCTTGATGATTTATTATTAGTAGATGCTTGATTTCATGTTCCTATATATTCCAGGGTTGCATAAAACATTCTTGATCAAAAAGGGGTCACTCATAGAAAATGTTTTAGAAGCCTTGTGCTAGATGACATGCTTTGTGTGCTTACAGTTCCTTGTCACAAAAATCTGTCGTTAGTTGTGAGAGCCTCACCCAATAATACTCCAGAGACTTCTGCTATTTTAAAAAACTCAGGGTTGTGCAGTACTAGGGCCACACCCAAATAGAGACTGGGTATGTAGATAGGGCCTCAAACATACAAAACATGCTTTTACATACTATTTGAGCTACACTTGGGACTCCTGTAATAATAATTTTAAAGAGCGGAGGTCTTATTTAGAGTTATAGATATCAAATGCTGTTTAGGTCTTCTGGGAGGGAGGAAGAAAGAGAGTAGATAGCCAGAGCTTTTAGGTTTTACCATGGATAGTGTATGTAAGTTTTAATTAGAAATGATTGTGACTATTCAGTTAAGTTGGGAAAGGCTTAGGATTTGAATAGCTTGAAACACAGTGCTATTTTCTGATACATAGGTATAAGCCTCAGAGTGCTCCAGTCAGCTTCTAAGCATTTGATGGAACACACTCAGGACACCCAGATACAGGATTGACCATTTTTTCCAGAATCACAGATGAAGACATCTGTTCTGTCCCCGAATAAATGTTCCTCCAATTCCCACCTCTCAAGTGTCAGCTCTAGTAAGCAACAGATGATACTAAGAATGTCTCAACATTCCCAAGTTATGATTTACAGTGGAACTATCATTTTGGAGATTAGGTAAAGATATAAATCTCTTAGTTATTTTCATCATTGTTTCTATTTTTTGCCCTTATCATCATTAATAATGGGCTAGCTTCCTGCATAGGGCTGGCATGAACTTCTATCCGTTTGAATCTTCTCTCTTATAGTAAGGCTTGATTTTTCTTTAGTATATATAATAATGACTGGTGAATTTGGGGGGGTTAATTTGTTTTGTTAATTTGATTTCAAATGGAAACAATTCTGCTTTGTTGTATATTACATGATTAAACTTGACCCAAATGTTTGAGATTGAGCATGTATTTATGCCCTGATAGAAGAAATATTATTCTAAGTATATATGTAGTCTTTGTAGTGCTAGAGTGATTGCTGTCAACAAGAGTGAGTTTTACACACACTATTCCCTCAGCATTTGGCAGTTGGCAGAAACATTTCTTTGGGACCACACCCTGTGGTATACAGGAGTTACTTCTGGTTCTACACTCAGGAATTACTCATAGTGGACTTGGGGGAACCATATATCTTAGCTCCGTTACTAGGTTTGAAAAACACAAATCATTCTGGCAAGCGCTGTCATAACAGATTACTGAAAAGCATGTACCTTAAAACTACACACAATTCACCTTGGAGATTACAGGGCTCAGATGAAGATATGGAGAGGATGATACTTCCTTAAGGCTGTGTTGAAGAAAGAGCTCATAACCTTCTGTTTTAATGACACATAGAGGGGGATGATCTTCAGGCTAGGAGTCCTTTACAGTCAAAGCCAGATTGGTCAGTCAAGTTTCTTTCTCATTTCTGATTTCCCCTGCTTCTTTCATCATCTCAGCTCTTACTGCTTTTAGTTTCTTCAATTGTGGATGCTGACCTGTAGTAGGGTTGTACAACTGGATGTGAAGGTTTTAAAAAGTTTAGCAATAGTAAAACGTCAAAATGTGCAGTGATCAAAATGATTTTTGAAACCAAACATCACAAAATCTGAGGGGCTCCTGACTGGGCTTGTCCATGCTGAATTTCTTGGGTGAAAAAAAAATTCTTGAGTGGAAATAGTTTAAGAAGCTCTGTTCCAATTGTTTTTGTTTAAAGGTCCTTTAATGGCCTTTGTGATCATGTTGGGTTTACCCAGATAATCCAGGAAAACTTCTCTATTTCATTAGCAATGAGTAACATTGCTTTCATTTGCAAACTCTAGTTTTCTCTGCCCTGGGATGTTGCCAAGGACTAGGTGCCAAATATTAGGAATGAACTTCCTTATGTGACTGTTATTTTGTTTGCCATTGCCTCTCCCTGACCCAAAGGAATATATCCCCCCCCCCTCCATGTCAATAACTAGATTGTAAAAACCTAGCTGTGCTTCTTTCAGTGCAGATAAAAGAAAAAGATTAGAAATAAATTACAGTGGCATAAAGGTATTTTCCTTTTACACAGCTGAACCCATTGATACTGACACCTTTTATGGTCTCCTGAGCACTGCTAGGAGTTACTCTTGAGCATACAGCCAGGTAAAGCCCCTGAGCACTGCTAGGTGTGACTCATTTCTTCCTTCTCCTTCTCCTCCCTCACTTCAAAGAAAGCTGCCTGGAAGTACATACATTATGCTTATTTAGCCATTTGGACATGATCAGGACATGATGACTGTCTACTGCTAACCAAGCTAGTAGGATAGCTTGCTTCACCCAGAAAGGAAGTGAAATTCTTCCTATTAAATAAATGAAGCAGCAGCTTCTGGAAACAAACATATGAAACAGAATATTCATCTTTTCTTCAATGGGAATAACACATGACAAAAGTGAAGCTTTCTTCACATTGTTTGTTTATAGAAAATTCATTTCCACTGAGGCTTTATGTTAAATTTGCTCTCTGATGTTAGCATTTCCTGGATACATAGGGCCACTGGAGTATGTTCTTATGATCTTACCATTTATTTACCTTGATATGAAACTCCAATTACTGTCAGAGATGCTTCTTGTTAAGTGTGGTGTGATCTCCAGCTTCTGAAGATTTGAATATGTATTTGATTCTCTGGGGCCATACTCAGATACAACTTAAGGAATCAGAGTTCTGGGGACATGGGTGCAAATAATGAAATATGAAGAAACAGTGGAGGAAGTTTGGGCTTTAGAGAGAAGATAGGAATTTACAGAGAATAGTTTGGATGACTGTGAGAATGGTTTATTTTTCTACTGCAATCTTCTTTGTGAGTCTAACATGGTGTGTGTGTGTATGTATACACATGAAAATACTTCACAGAGAATTAATATGTTTTTGAGTTATTTTCTACTATCTTTCAACACCCACAGAAACTTTTTCAGATTATTTAAAATCAGAAATATGAACACAACACAACTTTCAATGTATCAAGGGAACCTACACCCTAGATAAAATATTAGAATGCTTCTGATTATTCATGTTGTCATATTTGGTTACTGAATTTCTTTGGGTAGTTCAACTTTATTTTATTCATAGGCTATTCTAAAAATACAATCAAAGGACACCTACTGGCTATAAGCGACTCAGCTCATGTCTAATAGGACTGCAAAGAATGGTTTGAATTTAGTGCAGATGGGCGAAAATATATGCTGTCATCGAGAGCCCATCACATTTTCAACTTATAAAATATCTTGGCTGGAGTCTGGCCAGAGAGAGTCTGAGGTGGACGTGTTAGTGAGAATGAATGTATTGGGTCAGATAGAGTAAGGACCAAAGCAGGCCATAAATAGATGGACTGTAAATTGAACAAAATGGGATACTATTATCTTTGACTCTATAAATAGAAAAATGTTTCTATGCTTGTTTCTCTTTCCAGTTTTCTGAGTTGAATCTAATCTTCATTTTTAGGTTATATGTATGCATATTGCATATAACACGTCTTTATATGTTATTTTCTGGAGTCACTGAGCCAATTTGAGAAAAGTTCTGAGAGTGGAAAATAAATGATTGCATCATGTTGCTGTGCTGGGGAATTTTCCTGGGAAACATTTATATTCCTTCAGAGAAAACTGTTTTGGGTGAAGGCTGAGGAGAGAGATCATTTCTTAGGTGTAAAGCACATGCCTGCAGCAGCTCAGTTTTACTTTATCATCATGGAACATATAAACAATTTGATTTGAAAGCCAGTTATGTTCCTTTCCCGCTTTCCATCTTCTTGGCTGCACAGGTTGTTTTGTCCTTCTTTTCTGGTAGGGAGAAGATGAAAGTCAGTTCAGTTTTCATCATGAGTGGTAATATATTTTCATTTGTATCTGCAGAAACTGCCATTATGTCAGAATCTCAAAAATATTCTTAGACTCAATTGCAAAGTACTAGGAAAGGTTCCTGGAAATGAAGAAACTAAGGTATGGCCAAGTGAGGCTTTAGACTGGAGCATGTACCCAGACCTGTGCAATGCTTGATAAAATATTGGCCTCCAGGTGCCAAAGCAATAGCACAGCAGTAAGGCATTTGCCTTGCACGTGGCCGACTCAGAATGGTCCTGGGTTCGATTCTTGGCATTTCATGTGTTGCCCAGAGCCTGCCAGGAGCGATTTCTGAGTGCAAAGTCAGGAGTAAACCCTGAGTGCTGTTGGGTGTGACCTCAAAATAAAAAACAAAACCTAAACCAAAAATAAAAAAATAGAAGAAAACACTACTTTCCAGACCCTAGCTCCAGAATTTCTGATTAGTGAATTTGGAGCAAGGACGTGGCACTTCTATTTTGAGACCTTTGCCAGGGAATGCTGCTACCAAGAGTCCTACTTTACATTTGGATGGTCAGCAGTTTAATAGGTATGAGCGGGCCTAATGGCTTTGTATCAGGTGCCCACTTTCCCCAAATCCTGGGACTTGGTTCCAAGATCCACTGAATCAGAATTTAACAGTCAACAAATCCCTTGGTCATTCGTTTGCACATAAAATTTGAGAAGTACAGACAGAATTTCTCTCTTTCCTCATCTGCAACATGAAAAGCATACTTCACTTCCTTGTAGGAAGTGAAACAGATGCCATGAGCTTAGCAATAATGTCTGGCACAGAGTGTGTCCCCATGAAACATTACGAGTTATAATCAGTAAGACAGTTTCATATGGGAAAGAAAATACTTTCTTTCCTCACAACAATTTGTTAGAAAAGATTAAAGATTAAAATTATCCAAGCCCTCTTTTCCTCTTTCTTTTGCTTCTGTGAGCTTCTCTATAAACAGTAAATGATAGTGGTAGATTTAAGGGCAATTTGCATTTTTATTTTACACATCCCATCCTATTTGTCTCCAACTAAGGTATCTCCCATTCTCTCTTTTTTTTCTCCCACTCTCTTAAAAGGAGCATGGAAAAATTCTAAAAGCAAAAAATAAACTAAAGGTGGGACTACCTAGGGCTTGGTACATGGTTGTAGGAGAAGGACTTAATGTGAGTCAGACTTCAGTCGGGCATGGACAGTGAAAACAATCATAGCATTAGGCAGTCACCCCTTTTCTTATTCCACTTTCCTTATCCCCTTCCTTCCAATTTGTTTCTGAAATTGTTTTCAGAATTGTATAAAAGGATTTTGCTCCAGTATGACCCAACAAAGGTTACTGTGCTATAAGAAGGTAATGAAGCATTTCAGTATTTCCTGGGGAGGTTCAGTGCTGTGACTTCTGACTCTTGAAGACCTGTTCCAGCTCTGGGGTGAGCCTCTAATCCCCCTACCATCCTCCTGTTAGATCTCAGGATCTGGATAAACAGCAGATGCCTCAGGCAGCTTGGAGCCATGAGGGTCATTCTTGGATCTGTAATGAGTGGGTCTGGAGTCTGGCCTGGGATCAGCACTATAAGTACCTTGGGAAATACCTCTTATAAATTCCAGTTTTATCTTTAAGTGAAGATATTTATTTTGTGCTCTTATCTTAAGATTGAAATGGGAGTAGTATAAGTATGATAGATGCCATGAACAATATTAGTATTGTTTTTATCATAGTTAATAGCAGAGAACATCAGAGTGTGTTATAAGTCAGCTCTCCTGATGATAAATGTTTTGGGGGAAGAAACTAGTGTCACTCTCATTTTACTTCAAGTCCACTGCTCAGTGGTCACTCCTTGTGGTACTTGGAGAAACATTATGGTGCTGGAGATTCAACTAGCCATCAGCTGCATGCAAGGCAAACACCATGTAACCCCTGGTTTACATCTGCTCTATTGGTGAGGTGTTGTTAAATGTAGCAATGAATACAGTAGTAGTCCATAAGTGAAAGATGTATGTGTGAGAGACAGTACCATTTTCTTTCAATTGAATATTCTAAGTCAAATATTGTGAAGAGAAGTTCACAGTAATGACAGCAGTAATTAATATTCTAGTAGGCAGAGACTGATTACTATTGGTTGAACAAAGGATTGGGTCCCCTATTTCATTTGGTAAAAATTCTATTACTTGCGAAGTCCTGGACATATATACCATAGCAGTTTGTTTCATAGAAAGGACAAATTGTAAGGGGTTGAAGAAGATATGACTTGAATTAAAAAACAATCTATTGTTTAAATCTCCAAATACTATCCTCTGTCCATACAGTCTCTACTGATTGACTCCTTAAAGTATCTTGCATTATTTTGGGGGTAGAGGTTGGGCCTCCTCTACTGGTACTTCTTGCACTATTACCAGCTTCCTAATCAGAGATCACTCTTTTATTCTTTTTTAGTATTTCTTTTTTTTTTTTTAATTTTTGTTGTGGCCAAAGTGCATTACAAATCTTTCACTTCATCATTTATGGTACATAGTGACAATGAATGAGGGGCATTCCCACCACCAGTGCTGTCCTCCCTCCACCCCTGTTCCCAGTACATCCCATATCTCCCTCCTTTACCCCCCAGAATGCTAGTGCAACTGGTCTCCACTTTGCAGCTTGTTTTGAGCATCTATTCCACCATCATTGGAGATAAAAAGGATAAGAAAAAACGGAGAAAAAAATTTGGTGACAACTACCAAAAAAAGAAAGAAGAGAGAGAGAAAAAAAGAAATGAAAAATGGAAGAAAAAAGGAAAAAATATGGGACCTGGGAGATAGCATGGAGGTAAGGTGTTTGCCTTTCATGCAAAAGGTCATCGGTTCGAATCCCGGTGCCCCTTATGGTCCCCAGTGCCTGCCAGGAGCAATTTCTGAGCATGGAGCCAGGAGTAACCCCTGAGCACTGCCGGGTGTGACCCAAAAACCAAAAAAAAAAAAAAA
>PVKC010025522.1:0-16364 GCA_004027635.1 Crocidura indochinensis
ATATATATATATAACTCTACTAATGCCTGGCTCCAACAACAAGTGTTTTCATTAAGTCCATCCTACAGTGTCAATTCCTAACTGCAATCAATTATGAATTGCATATCTGAGTGACTTTTCCTCTCATAAATATTCCATAAAATATCCTATATTAGGAGTGGAATGATACTATAGTGAGTATGGCATTTGCCTTGCTTGTGGTTTAATCCCTAGCACCCCACGTGTCTACTTAACCCTGTGTGAGTAATTCCTCTGTCCAGAGTCAAAATTACCCCAAAACATCACCAGGTAAAACCAAAAAGCAAAATATAACTTCAACTTTCTTAATTTTATACTATAAATTTAATAAATTTCTGGTAGAGTTCACCATTTTCTGCATTTTTCTCTCCCCAATAATTTTTCAGATAGGTAGTCAAACTCAAGTATGAGTAAATTCCAGTTTAACAAAATCAAATATATTTGTTTTCTGGAATAAACAATAATCTCAACTATTAGAAAAGTGGCTATATTTTATTCATAACAGAAATCCTAATTTACCTCTTGGAACTAGCAATCTTTTAGCTTTTGTGTGTTGAAAGCAGATATTTTATAAACAAAAATTCTGAGAAATTAAAGAGAGGCGAATCATTAAGTTCACCACAAAGAGTGATGAGTGCAGTTAGAGAAATAACTACATTGAGAACGATCATAACAATGTGAATGAATGAGGGAAGTAGAAAGCCTGTCTAGAATACAGACGGAAGTGAGGTGATGAGGAGGGAGATTTGGGACATAGTGATGGGAATGCTGCACTGGTGAAAGGGGGTGTTCTTTACATGGCTGAAACCCAAACACAATCATATTTGTAATCAAGGTGTTTAAATAAAAAATAATTGTTTTTTTAATGACACCAAATTTTTTTTTTTTTGGTTTTTGGGTCACACCCGGCATTGCTCAGGGGTTACTCCTGGCTCCATGCTCAGAAATTGCTCCTGGCAGGCATGGGGGACCATATGGGGCACCGGGATTTGAACCGATGACCTTTTGCATGAAAGGCAAACGCCTTACCTCCATGCTATCTCCCGGGCCCCGACACCAAATATTTTTAAAAATGTCAAATAATTGTTTCCTGGAGAGATTTATTATGTTCAGAAACCAAATTTTAACGCAATACAACTTATATCAGTGTTCTTATTTTTATGTTTTAAGTTATATTATTACTGTGTAGTCAAGATTCGAATTTTTCAAGTGACTTGTTCCATAAACATTTAGAGCTTATTAGCTACAGCTCTGCCCCGCTTTAATAAATCATAAACACATTTGTAGAAAACCCTAAAGCTCTGCATGATCAGATTCCTCCATAGGTTTGCCCACATAAAAACACTTCAGAAAAAATCAACAATTTCAATTACTCTTGAATAATATCAGGATTACATTTGGAACTTATTCTGTTTCAGCTGTGTCTTTCTGTTTTGACTTCCCAGGGGGTTAAAAGCCTCTCTATTTTACTAATATAATTACTTCTGTATATCTTTACAAAAAGCAATAGTAAATATCACAGCATTTCACTGTAAGGTGCCCAAAGTTTGTTTTTCTTTATGATTACCCTCTATAAAACCTATTCTGTTTTTAAGGCATACTGCAAAAATTTGTTATATTTAAGTAATGTGGAGATTTTTCAAATAACGTTTACTCCTCAATACCTAAAAAAAACTAAATCATTTCAAATTTGTAATAGAAAATTAAAATTAAAAATGGAAAGTAAATAAGTAGATCAATTTCACCACTGTTCAAAGCCAATTTAATGGTGGTCTATAGCATAATAATATAGAAGGAATACCTTTCATGTAGGAGAGTTGGGTTTGCTCTCTGGAACCCTATGTTTATTTTCCCAACCATTACTGGGGAGACTCCAAAGCATGTGAGTAGCTCTTGAGTATACCATGGTGTGGGAGAAAAAAGAATAATAAATGCTATCAATTATTTTATTTTTAATATATTTTATTATATGGTATTTAGGATAAATTGCTTTAAAAACCCAAACAAGTTTGTTGAGAATCAAAGTTTCTAAACGTGCGGCTGATATATCCAGCCATGAGCTGTGGGGGAGGCCTTAGCAATAAGCGTCCGCAATAAATGATTCACACAAAGAGGTTTGGGGATCCAAAAGGTTTGGCCAAAAGAGTCTAATTCTCCCTGGTTCGATCTCTCTCTCTCCTCTCTGTCTGTCTCTGTCTCTTTCTCTGTCTCCCTGTCTCTGTCTTCTCTTCTTTCCCTGTCTCTGCTCTTCTCTCTTAATCTTCTGACTTCTGTCCCTGTCTCTGCACACTCTCTCTTCTTCTCCCTTAATCTCTCTTTCTTTCTGTCTTGCTTCTTCTTATTCTCTATTCGTCTTTCTGTCTGTCTCACCTCTTATTTTCTATATGTCTCCCTGACTCTCCTAATCTCTTTTTCTCCCTGCCAGCCCCTTTCCCTTCTTTCCTCCCTTTCTCCCCGTCCTTCTCCTCCCAGTCCTCCCTTTTCCCTTTCTCCTTCCAGTCCTCCCTTTTCCCTGTCTCCTTCCAGTCCTCCCTTTTCCCTTTCTCCTCCTCTCCGTCTCTCCCCTCCCCCCTTTTATCCTTTCACTCCAACTGTCACTTTCCAACTGTCACTGTCCAACTGTCACTGTTCAACTGTCACTGTCCAACTGTCTCCTTTGGCCTCCCCTTCAAACTTTATTATACATAAAATATATATATATGTATATATATATAATTTACTCTACACAAGTTTTCTTAAATAATTCAGAACATTTGGGTTTTGCATATACTTCAAGGAAAATATTTCAAATTTTAGAGATAAAACCTGAGTAAATAGCAATATTTTTTCTTTTTTATTGCAGAAAGATTTTAGTTTGATGCAGAACTGCTTTCTTAATTTTTGCCTTTATTTCTTTGGCAATGTAGAACCATTGAAGAATTCTCTGAGATAAGAATTGTAAAGAACTCAGCCTGAGTAGTTTGCATATTATTTTATGATTTGAAGTCTAATATTGAGGTACTTAGTACATTTTGAATTAGTCTTTGTGTTCGACATGAGATAGGCATACAATTTCATTTTTATAGATGATTAACCATTTATCTCAACACCATTTCCTTGCCCCATTTGATGTTCTTAGCCTTTTTGTCATAAATCACCTGTTCATATTCTGAAAGTGTATTTCTGGACTCTATTCTGTTCTATTAGTCTAAAAGTCTGCCTTTACTTGAATATTAGACAATTTTGTTACAAATGCTTTGTATATTATCTTAAATTTTGGGAAGTTTTGAGAAAAAATTCACACATCGTAACAAAGTGCTGATTTCCACATATATACCACACAAAGCTCACAGCAATAAAAAATAAACGTTCGGGGCCCGGGAGATAGCATGGAGGTAAGGCGTTTGCCTTTCATGCAAAAGGTCATTGGTTCGAATCCCGGTGCCCCATATGGTTCCCCGTGCCTGCCAGGAGCAATTTCTGAGCATGGAGCCAGGAGTAACCCCTGAGCACTGCCGGATGTGACCCAAAAACCAAAAAAAAACAAAACAAAACAAAACAAAACAAAAAAAAAAACAAAAAAAATCGTTCATGGAGCTGGAGCGATAGCACAGAAGTAGGGCATTTGCCTTGCACATAGCTGACCCAGGACGAACCTGGATTCAATCCCTAGCATCCCAGATGGTCCCCCAAGCCAGGAGAGATTTTTCAGTGCATAGGCAGTAGTAATCCCTGAGTGTCACACTGACTGTGGCCCCAAATCCAAAAATAAATGAATAAATAAAAATTAAAGTTCAATAAAAGGGGGAAATAGCTGAACAGATATGTCTCAAAAGAAAACATATGAATGCCAACAGGCAAATTATAACTTTATGTTCATCATTCATTTTTCTTCTTTAGATGGGCCATGGGAAGTAAACCATACACACCCAACTTTACTTCTAGAATTCTTGGAAACTAAGTATTGCTAAGGATTGTTCTGGTATTAGCCTCTTTAGGCACCTTAGAGCAATCATCTTAATTTCTGTACTATCACTCCAAAATAAAATAAAATAAGGAAATAAAATAAATAAGGGAAAAAATTAAGCATCACTATCAGGAAATATGAAAATAAATATTTTGCTGAATTATAACTTTCACTGAATATATTACACAAGTTTGAACAACTTATATCCCAAAAGCCACAAATAAGAAGAATTGTTGCAGTGAAAAAGAATTCCTCATTCACTCTTACTGTGACTGTTATGAGTTCAGCTTCTATGGAAAACAGTAAGGAGATTTCCCAAAAAATGAAAATTAGAATTTGTATAATACTGTGAGACACATATTTGTGTATGTGTATATATAGAATATAATTATAGTATAATCTCAGATGATATAAGGCATGTTCAGGTGACATGGCTTTAAATTTAAGATATTTCAATAGCCAAAATTTTTGAACAATTCAAATGCCAAACAACCAATAGGTGTATAAAGAAATCAAGTTACATATACACAATGTTATTAATTCTCATCTTTAAGAAAATATTTTTAATTCTCAGATTTAAGAAAATATTTTTAATTCTCAGATTTAAGAAAAGATTAATTTTTGCATTTTTCTTTGATGTATTTTAAGTGAGTCAGGAGGAAGATATGTAACAACTGATCTTTCTTTGCAGAGTACAGTAAAAACAGGGGTTAGGGAATAATATTGACCAATAAGAGAAAAAAACTACTTCCTACAGAACAAATGAATTAAAAAGTAAACTAGGAAGAAGGGATCTAGGAAGAGTGATGTAAAGATACTGAAATTCTAGGTGGGGGGGTATAAGTCTATCACATAAATATCAATACTATAGTAAATTATGGTAACGCAAATTTTATTAAAATAAAAATTCAGTGGCATATTGTGAAAAAACTGAGAAAACTTAAAATTATTTATGACTAGAAAGATTTATGATAGTCATTTTGTGAGGGAAATCCTTTTGTGAATTGGTTGATTAATTTTTAGATTTATACCATAGATTAAACCTTTTTCTTGTGGATTTATAATTTCTTGAAAAAGGCTTAAGGCATCCACTGTTAAGATAACATGTCATTTGTCTTTTAACAGACTAAATGTTCATATGGAAGATGGAGCCGAAGCAAAGGTTTCATTTTCATCCTAAAAGAAATAATTTTATAATTATTTATTCTAAAACGTATTCATCCTAAAAATGTCATATTTTTATTTGATTATTATATTTCTGCCTCTAATGATATTCAATTTATCTCCACCCACTTTCTATAACATGTGAGTGAAGGGGTTTTTTTTTTGAGGGGGCACACACCTAGCATTGTTCAAAAAAAAATCTGGTTTATTACTCTGAGTGGTGCTCAAGGGACCATATGAAATTCTGAGGATCTAAAATGGATCAGTCACTAGCAATACAAAGCTCTTCTCTCTATAAATACAAGCTCAAATAAATCAAATCAGAAATGAAAAGGGAGTGATTACATCAGAACGCAAGGCATCAAAGACATCATGAGAGCTTATTATGAACAACTGTACTCCGTTAAGTTAGAAAATCTAAAAGAAATGGACAGATAACTGAAAAATATAATTTACCAAAACTGAAGGGAGAAGAAATAGTAGGCCAATGACAAGTAAGAACAGTGAAAGAGTTATTAAAAAAAAAATTAAAAGTGCAGAACCAGATGGATTTATAGGTGAGTTTTATTAATCATTCAGAGAAGAGCTACTACCATTAATCTTCCAAATATCAAAGAGAAAAGAATCCTCCCTAATTACTTATAAAACTCTAAAATCATGCTCTTTTTCAAAGAGATACTACCAAGAATGAAAAGTACAGAACTTTCTCACTGATGAACACTGATGAAAAAAATCCTTAACAAAATCTTAGCAAACCAAATCCAACAACACATTAAAATATTATACGTCATGACCAATTAGATATTATCCCAGGGCTGCAAGGACGGTTTGATATTACAAATTAAATAGCACAATACAACACATCAGTAAGAAGAAGGATAAAAATCACATGATCAGGGACTAGAGTGGTGATGCTAGCCGTAAGGTTTTTGCCTTACCCATGCTAACCAAGTACAGACATGGGTTCAATCCCCTGCCGTCCCATATGATCTCCCAAGCCAGGAGAGATTTCTGAGCACAGAGCCACGTGTAACCCCTGGGTGTCACCGGATATGGCCCCCAAATCAACAAGTAGTATGACAATGTTAATGAATGAGAGAAGTAGACTTCCTGTCTTGAATACAGGTAGGGGTGGGGGATGAGAGAGATCAGGGACATCAGTAATAGAATGTTGCAATGGTGAAAGGGAGGTTGCTCTGTTTATCACTGAAACCCAACTACAACCATGTTTGTAATGATGGTGCTTATATAAAGATTTTTTAAAAATCACATGACCATTTCAACAGATGCAAACAAAGTCCAATATACCCATTCATGATTTAAGCCCTCAGCAAAAACGGTCTGAGAGTAGCCTTTCTCAAAATAGTAAAAGCTCTCTATGAAAATGCCAACAACCAATATTATTCTATTTTGTTTGTTTGTTTGTTTTTTGTTTTGGAGTTATACCCAACTGTCCTTGGGGGTTACTTTTGACTCTGCACTCAGAAATCGCTCCCGGCAGACTGAGAGACCTATTGGGATGCTGGGAATCGAACCTAGTTCGTCCTCAGTCAGCCACATACAAGGCAAACACCCTACCATTGTGCTATCTCTCTGGCCACCAACATTCTTCTTCTTTTTTTGGGGGGGGGAGGGCACACCCAGTGACATTCAGGTGTTATTTCTGACTATGAGTTCAGAAATCGCTCCTGACTTGAGGGATCATATAGGACTTAGGGAGACCAAACCATGGTTTTTCCTAGGTCAGCCGCATGCAAAGCCAAAACCTGTGCCACTGCTCTGGCCTCAACAACATTATTCTTAATACTGAAAAACTAAAAGCATCACAAAGGTCAGACACGGAGCAAAAATATATAATGCCTTCATTGTTCAACATAGTATGAGAAATCCTAACAATAGCAATTAGATAAATGAAGAAAAATCAAATGGAAGAATCCAAATTGAAAAAGAGGAAGTCAACTTATTTCTATTTTCAGATACATGATATATATACATATATCAAAGACTTAAAATATTCCTCAAAATAATCCTAGAAACAATAAACCTATACACTAACGTGGCTGGCTACAAAGTCAATAAATAAAAGACAGTTGCATAATTTCATACAAATACTGACTTAGAGGAGAAAGAAATAAAAGAATATAACCTATTAAAATAGTGTTCAAGCTATCAAATACATAGGAATTAACAAGAGAGGGGAAAGTATAATGCCAAGAAAAATTCAAAATACTTACAAAAATAAAAACCAAAAGAAATGGAAGAACATTCAATTTTATCAAAATGACCATCTTACCTACAGTAATAGAGTCAATAAAATCCCTATTCTAATTTGAACAACATTCTTCAAAGACTCTAGAACAATAAAATAAAATTTAAAAAAGAATCATTAAACTTTTCTAATATAGTAATTCACTTTAAATGAGCATATAAGAGTTTCACACAGAGAAAAGCTGAAATCATCTTAAGCATGATTGAAACAATCAACTTCAGTAATAGCCATATGTTGCCATTTATTTCTTAATATTATCACTGAGAAAGTATATAATTTATGAATTATTATTCACAAGCAATGTGTGTCATGATTCCATCAGCATTACAAAATCCAAGTGGAGGAAATTTGTCATACAATTGATCTATACTCATAAAATCTGTCAAATGTAACAAAGCCATGGAATAAATATAAAAAAAAAAAACTAAACAACTGCTATCGGATTCACTAATCTAGGACAAGATGTAATATGGAATCATGGATAGAATCCTGTAGAAATAAAAGGATAGAGAGTTGAATAGATAAAAGAGGCATTGTAGGCAAATTTTGTAAAATTATATAACACTATAATCTTATATCATTGTGAATTTCCTGATTTGTATACAAGTTTGGATTGAGTAAATTTTTGTAATGGTAAAATCATTATAAAATAGATTTAAATGAGTTGAAATGTTACACAAATTATTTATTAAATATAAAATGAATAATTTACGTCAGGGTAGCAATTAGGGAAATTTGTTACTTATATTTCATTCCTAAATAAGTCTAATATCTAACAAAATATTTTCTTAATCAAACCATCAGGAGAATAATTAATAATATGCCTGGAACTTTGAAATTATGTAGAAAATTCAAAATGTCATTTCATAACTTCAGATAAATTAATCTTTATCAGTTGTATTTCACATACTAGTAAACATTTAAGTTGAAAATCCAAAATCTGATTAGGGAATCATATAGGACTAATCACTCTTTATCTTCTTCAATATATCCAATATACATCCACAAATTTACTAGCAGTGACCAATAACATTTCCTTCATAATTTTTTATCCATGCTAAAAACTGGGATTCCATTACAATTTTATATCCTTAGTTTTAATGATTCTAATGAGCATTGGACATAGACTAGGTTCAGGACTCCATGACTTCCTTCTAGTTTTTTGAGCAAGAGCTCCTTGTAGAGACCATTGAAACAAAAATTCTGCAACTTATTATTTAACCCATAATCTGAGAATCCAACAAAGGCAGAAGGGCATTACAGAGAAGATTGAAGCTAGTTATTACTAAACTTTTCATATGTGATTAAAGGACACAATTGCTGAAGCATAATTTCCCATTCAAAACTGAAGCAAACATGCCATTATTTAAAAATGATTAAAATATATATTTGTTCCAGACATGTAATTTATTGTTACCTAGGAAAAATATTCTAACGAACTAATTTCTAAGATTTGAGCTCTCTTTTTAGGAGTGACATTCATTCTACACAAAAGAAACTTGATATTAAGTCCCTTGAAAGGGACAAAGAGACCTTTCCCCTTCAATGTTCCTGATAATGACTTTCAAATGTTGCCATTTATGCATGAGCAAAAATCACTTTTCAAAGGATAATGTAACTGATTCTATCTTCTTCTTTTGACCTTTCAATGACTTTTTTGTTCTTGCCTTGCTTATCTATCTTACTTCTTCGTTTTACTATTCTCTCTTAACTTCTGAGATCATTGAATCAAGACTTTAGAGTAACCTTCGAAGAAAGATACTTTGACATTAGTTAGGCCTTGCTCGCTTTGGATCAAGGCTTTGTAGCATTCTTACTCTGAATATTAGAAATAATACATTTGCAGATCTATAATTATTAGTTACACAATTTGCTTCCAGAATGACTCAGAAATGAGAACATTTCTGTTTCTTAGGTAATGAACTGTAATAATTTTTCCATGGCTATAATAGAAGTGTTTTTAAATAAAATTGTAATATTATTGTTTTAATTCAACTTAAGAAGCAAAATATTACTTGGAGGGTTAAAATATAATTAGTTGTGCCTCTTTGACATATTATTATAACAATTTAAAATTTTTAATTTTTTTTGAAATGTTTACTAATTGCACTTTTAATTTTAAATTGACAGTTTCTGTCAATGCAGAAGAAAGCATAGCAGAACTATAATTAAAAGAGACAGTTATACTAGAACTCCCGAGAGGGCTGGGCAAAATGTAGAGATATCGGACACATACTGGGAAAGGGGGTGGAAGGAGGACAACCCTGGAAGTGGGAATGGCCCTGATTCATTGTAACTATGTCCCTTAAATATTACTGTGAAAGATTTGTTATTCACTTTGGTCACAATAAAAGTTCTTACAAAGAAAAATGAAAATATCTTGGATACTGTGAATGAGTATTATGCGGAAAAATCTTATGCAGAAATTATTTAAAAATCGTTGTTGGCATTTTGAACATATTTGGGCCATCATTGATCAGTTGATAAAGAAAGGAATATTCTAGATCAATGCCCTTCCTACAAACAGGCTGACATAATCTCAGAGCACAACCCTCTATCCCTCACAGCATAAACTACTTTCTTAAACTTTGTTACAAGGAAAACATTAGCTAAATGACATTCAATATTCATTGCATTATTTTTCCTTGTCTTTGCTACATAAAACAATAAAAAGATGACCTATTTTTATTTGTTTCTTTAAATTCTAAGCTGGATATACAGAAAGGTATTGAGATAAGGACATTGCCCAGAATATTCTGACTCAAGTTTGGTTCATTATCTACCACTGGAATAACCACCAATCCTTCTGGACCTTTTGTCCAAGTTTGTAAAAGAAAATGCTTAGAATGTTAACAATCTACTGATAATCTGTAAGCTTCTGAGATTCTATATTTTATGGAAAATATGAATTTGAAAACTGAACCATGGAACAAAGTTTCAAATCCTGCTCTAAAATATGAAAATATCTATTATGAAAATATCTATGGGCACATACACAGAAAGTCTACAAGGAAAATGCTGTTTGCTAACTACTCCAAAAAATGTTACTGGATGCCTGAAAATGATAAATAAATGTAGACCTTACATTTTTTAATAAATGTATAAATTGAATGGACATGAAAGATAGAGAATTTAAAATGTTTTACAATAAAAGTATATCAACTAGCATGTCTTAAGTCTAAGATTAATCTAAAATGAATGATAAATGCATGCAGTGAAACAAGTTAACAATAATAATAATAATGCTAATAATGTATTATTCCATCAGACTAAAATCTCATTACAGTCTGTGAACTTTCAAGACAAGTCTAAGTGGCATTAGCATGATAAAATTGTTTAATAATCCTATAACTGTCGTAACACAATATGTCTATATAATTGCCACTTTTAGCAATTTCAAATGTCAGTAAAAAGAATTACTTTTCCTTTTAATTCAATGATGTTGACAGAATATTTAATCACTTGCTATTACCCTCCGACATGAAGTATCTATTTCCACAAGCACAATTTATCAAAGATAAAAACTATAAATTCTGCATCATTTTATAAAACTTGTATTTGGTGGTATATCTAAGTAGCATAATAAATTGATACTATTAATAAAATCTACCAATAATTTCTTTTTTTATTTATTTACTGATTTTATATATTTCTAAAAACATTAAGGTTTTTATCTCAAATTTTTATTGGCTATTGTAAACATTTATAAAATAAAATGTGCATTTTAGCAAATAAATGACTCAAGTAGTCATTTTAAAAAACTTAAAAATAATCTTTAGCGACTCTGTACCATATTTCTTTAGCCAATCATCTGATAAAGGGCATATGGGCTGTTTTCAGTTTCTGGCTATTTTAAATAGTGCTTCAATGAATATAGGTGTACAAAAGGCATTTTGGTATGGTGTTTTTGAATTTCTAGGGTATATCCCTAGGAGTGGTATAGCTGGATCATATGGGAGTTCAATTTCCAGGTTTTTGAGAAATTTCCATATTATTTTTCATTAAGGCTGAACTAGAAGATCTTCCCATCAGCAGTGAAAGAGAGTTCCTTTCCTCCCCATGTCCTCATCCGCATTGATTGTTCTTGTTCTTTGTGATGTGTGCCTTTCTCTGTGGTATGTGATGGTACCTCATTGTTGTTTTGATTTGCATCTCCCTGGTGATTAGTGATGTGGAGCATTTTTTCATGTGCCTTTTGGCCATTTTTATTTCTTTAAGGAGTTTTCTGTTCATTTATCCTGCCCACTTTTTGATTGGGTTACATGTTTTTTCTTGATAAGTTCTGTCAGTACAATATATATCTTAGATATTAGCCCTTATCTGATGGGTATTGGGTGAATAGTTTCTCCCATTCTGTGGGTGGCCTTTGTATCCTAGTCACTGTTTCCTTTGAGGTCCAGAAGCTTCTGAGCTGAATGTATTCCCATTTGTTTATCTCTGCTTCCTATGCAGCCATCAGGAAAAATGAAGTCATGAAATTTTTCTATACATGGATGGACATGGAAACTATTATGCTCAGTGAAGTAAGTCAGAGGGAGAGAGATAAACACAGAATAGTCTCAATCATCTGTGGGATTTAAGAAAGATAAGGACATTATGCTAATAATACCCAGAGACAATAGAGATGAGGGCTAGAATGACAGGGCCATGATAGGAAGCTTACCACAAAGAGTGGTGAGTGCAGTTAGAGAAATCATTACAATGACAACTAGCATGACAATAGTAGTGAGTGGGCGAAATAGAATAGGCATTATTCTGGAATATACACTAGGGTGGGGAGAAGTGAGTGGGGGGCAATGGTGGAGGAAAGGTTACACTAGTGAAGAGAGGTGTTCTTTTTATGACTGAAACACAACAGCAAATATGTTAGTAATCATGGTTTTTAAATATATTATTTAAAAAATAATAATCTTTAGTTCATTTATAATTTAAAGTAACCTAACAAGTTATAAAACATATATGTTTAAGGGTTAGTCAATTAAAAACAAAAAACTTAAACTTTGCTTAGGGGGGTCTCTATTTGTTTCTCAGAGTGTGGTTTAAGGAATAGCTGCAGTAACATTACCTGAAAACATTTCTTTAAAAAATAATAACTTTATTTAAGCACCATGATTACAAGCATGTTTGTGTATTAGTCATAAAATGAGCATCCCCTTCTCGAGTGCAACCTTCCCACCACCAATCCCTAGACCCCTCCTCTTTTTTTCTTTTTTTTCTTTCTTTCTAATTTTTTTGTTTTTGTTTTGTTGCTCAGGGGTTACTTTTAGCTATGTGCTCAGAAATTGCTCCTGGCAGGCTGGGGGGACCATATAGGATGCCAGAATAGAACCTTAGATTGACTGCACGCAAGACAAATGCCCTATGCTATGCTATCACTCCTGGCCTTTATATTTTTATCCACTTTTTTTTCTTTATCCTATGTATTTGGGACTCTATCAGGCTGTTCTCAGTCATTACTCCTGGGCATGTGTCCTAGAAGGGCTGTGGAACCCTTGAGTGGTTCTAAAATATCAAAACCCCCGGCCAGTTGCTTGCATAGCAAGCAAATTCCTTAACCATTGACCTAATCTGGCCATTGTCTTCTCTTGTTCTCTTTTTCTTTCCTTTCAAGAGTGGAAGCAACTAACAACTAAGTAACTAACTAACAAGCCAAATTTCTACAAGCAAAATATTGACTATATATATTTGATATATTACCCCCAGTTCTCATGCTTAGAAAAATTTAAGAAAATATATTGAGAGACTGTGAGTAAAAAAGTTGTTCTCATTTGAATTTCAGGCATGCAATGTTCCAACTGTCTTATCATCAACATCAACTTCCCTCCATCAATGCTCCATTTTCTTCTCATTCTGCCAGTCTACCTCTTTAACTGGCACATTTTTTAAGTTTGTTTTCATCATTTGTATGTTAGGCATTCAGATTTGAGGTTTATGTGGTTCAGATACATGCCTATCACCTCTACACAACCACAGTGCCTCCACAGCCTGTTCTCTGACTTTGTTACCTCTCACCTGACTCTTTTTTTAATTTAATTTACATTATTTAAATAGTTGACATAGATGATCACACTATATATTTTCCAGGTAAATAGGAGTAAAATTATTAAAAAAAGAAAAGAAAGAGAGACAAAAGAACGAAGAGAAAAAGAGCCTAGAAACAAGCAAATTTGTAAAAAATCATTGTCTCCAAAGTGATCATAAAGTCATTGCCAGGTTTAGTAAGCTCTTGTGGTTTGATCATTCTGTTATGCTATTTGTTTTTGAACATTAGATGGCTTCAGAGAAACATTCACATCTAAATTGTTGTTTTCCCCTAGAGATGACAGTATTAAAAGATAAGGAAGTTGTCCAGGAATTCCAAGCACTGTTGCAGATAGTGTGGCTTTTGTGGGGCATGTTTTTGCCTCCTAGGGTTTCTGGAAGTAAAAGAAGGTGAAGAGAGAGTTCCTGCTGTCACTCTAAAAATGTCTTGGTGATATCAGCCCAAATACTGATATATCAAGAGTTTTTGGTCCGCTTGGTAACACTGCAGAGAATCTTAAGAGTGTTGAATCAGGATCATAGGCAATGTGGTGATTGTGGGTGATTATTGTAGCAAGTGTGTCTTCAGCAAGGTGAGACTTGGCCCACCTTCTCTTCTCTGAGATTGCCAACATTCAATGGAAAGGCCAGGATACACATAAGTTTTCATGGCTTGGTTTACATCTCTTTCCAAGAAAAGAGAGACTATGTGATCATCTGCCTCTTTCTGCTCAATGCTTCTCAGTGCCTTTCCTTTCCTATCTGGCTCAGTTCTATCATCTATTAACCAAAGTGATTTAGATAATCCATTCTTTGGTACCCTTTATTTTTTTGTTCTGTTATTCTAGACACCACTGATAAGTAGAAACATGTGGTATTGCCTTTAATCTCTGACAGACTTTTTCTAACAGGATATACCATGGAAAATTACTTGAATTTATCTTTGCTTTCAGTTTATAGTATTCCATTATGTATAAATACCTCTTCTTTAACTTTTCACCAGTCAGTTGTTTGAAATCTAGATTGTTTCTTAGGAATATGAATTATGGTGACTCATAAAACATACCAAATAAGAATGGTACAATAATTTGCATCTGTAGATTCTCAAATAAATCAAATAGAAAGTATAGTTTTAAAGCCACTGCTCCCATATATCTAACTGGAATAGAGCTTACATTTTAATGGTTTATAAAATTAAAGATAATTTATTATCATTATATTGTATTATTTTATTTATTATTTTATTGTATTGTTATAATTTTCCAATAATATATTACTAATACTTTTATTAAAATGTTCACATGTATGTTTTATCTCCCTGCCATTTTATTTCATTTCACTATCCACAATCACTATTATTTCCTATTATAAAATTCCTCACAGATTTAAAACCAAAAATTAAAATGGTAGGGTTTCCAATTTTAAAAATAAACAGGACTTTTAAACAGTACAGCCTTGGCAGTTAAACCTGAATAAAATTTATAAAATTTGGTATTCATTCTATATTATGAAGAGTAGCCAACATCAACTGTTACAAATTTAAATAAGATGGAAAATTCTAATAAGCTGTTAAACTATTTTCTTAATAACTTAATGTACTGTTGGATGTTTTAAGAGCTATTCACTCAGTAATCCAGAAATAATTCTTCATATAATTGACAAACTTGAATTCTACTGTGATAATAACCATCATTTGGAACCTTTTCTTGCATTTTTGTTTATACATATGTTACTGAACTACATTATTTCTTTTTTTATAAAAATTTTATATATTATTTCATTTTAAGAGGTTTTCCCCTTCTGTTTTAATTTCTTGCTTGTTTCATTTTGATTATTTTATTTATTTGGAGGAAGGCAAATCTGACAGTACCTTTGGCTTATTCCTGGCTCTCTTTAGACCTGGCAGGACTCTGGAGACAATGTGGCCACCAGTGATCTAACATATATAGCCATGTGCAACTCAAGCACCCTACACATTATATTATAAGCCTGGATTTCCTCTGTTTTTAATTTTTTTTGATCTGTCAATATTGATATTATTTCTTTCCATTCTACTTTGATTTTTGTCCTTTTTTGGTTAGACCATAATCTATGAATTTCTTTATCCAACTCTTTACATTTAATAGAGGAATAAGTATATATGAATTGTGTTACTAATTTTAAATGTGTAATATAAAATTTTAACTTTATATGCTGAAAAATTACCACTCCAAAACTTAGTCTCCTGACAATGATATTTTGTAAACAATTAGACATTATTTTGGTGAGCGAATAGAGCACATAATCTGGTAATTAGAAGTGACTTCTCTGTATTCAGGTATTAATTCTCTCCGCATATGTACCATATGTAGTGTTAGGGATATGAACTGAGGTCTGCTGCATGCAAAACAACCTTCTGTTCTGTACTATCTCTCTGGTCCTGAGAACTTTTAAGATTGTTTTCTAAAATAAGCATTCTTGGTGCCAGAGCAACAGTACAGAGGTAGGGCATTAGCTTTGCAGGCAGCCAACATCTGATAGACTCTAGTTCAATCCCCAGCATTCCATATTGTCCCCTGAGCCAGCCAGGAACAACTACTGAGTACAGAGCCAGGAGTAATCCCTGAGCACTGCTTGGTGTGACCCCCCAAATATAAAACAAAAAATAAGCTTTTTTCTCTTTTTTTAATATATTTTTATTTAAGTAACATGATCATATTTGGGTTACAGTCACAAACAGAACACCCCCCTTCACCAGTGTAACATTCCCCCATCCCCCTTCACATCCCCTGCCTATATTCGAAGACAGGCATTCTACTACAGTTATTTGTTTTTAAGTTCAGTAATTGTATTTTTTTCCTTAAAAGATAAGAGTAAAAAAAAATATAGTAAAGTTGTGATAATGGCAATCGCTGCTGTTTGCATAGGTCCAGAAAAATGGGGAAAATGGAAAAAAATCCTTGACCT
>PVKC010025523.1:0-16490 GCA_004027635.1 Crocidura indochinensis
CTGCTATCCAGGCTTATTGAACTTTTCGACACAACAATTTTTTTCTTCTCTTAAATTCTGTTGCCTTTCAGAAAAAGATATTTGCAGTTGGTTACATAGGAAGCAAATACATCTCTCTTTTGAGCATGGGAACACAGCAACAAGTTTTATTTGGAAGAAAATAAAAAGTGATTTTTTTTCCCTAGGCTTCTCTTCCCTTCCCCCCCACCCCATCACTTCACTTCCACCTATTAGTGCGTCCTAACCACTAAAAGTTCTTGACATTAAGAATCCAGAACAGAATGTTGAAACTTGTTTCCACGCCGAAACAAACCCTTCTAGCTCTTGTGTTTGTCAAGTATTTTCCAGTGTGAGAAACCAAAGTCAATCCTCTTTTCAAAGATCAAACTCTTGAAGTCTTACCATTTTTTCCCCCATCCTCAAGATTTACATAAAAAATGAATCATGCAAACTACCTCAGGTTTGCGAATATTTGTAACACAAAGATTTCTGTCAAAAAACCAGTTGGAAATAACATGCTGTTTGCAATGTAATTGTTACTATTCACCAAAGCAGAAAAGGCAAGGGCAGAGAACGGAAAAGCTGACAACCTAGTATTTAAAACTACAGGTTGTCTCAGGAATGACAATGGTTTTGAAATTCAGCTCAACCCATGCCTAGAAGTTTCTAGCTCTAGATAAGGGAGACTATTTAACACTTTAGTTCAATGAGTTCTTTCTTCTCTCCTAAGAACATAGCATTTTTTCGCCTTTAAAGATATCACACTGAAACCCAACTACAGTCATGTTTGTAATCACGGTGTTTAAATAAAGATACAAAAATAAAACTAAAAAAAATTGAGATATCATGTGAAAACAGCACGGGTAGGGCTTTTGTTTGCCTGGCACCTACACCCCCTTCCCATAGCAATTAGCATGCCGGCCTCCAACTGACATTTTCTATTGATTTATTTTCCCACTTATTTTCTTGTTATTTTATTAATTCCCAGCATATTGAATGATTCCAGCAACATGGCATTTCTTATGCTTGGTATTCTTTTCTGAGAGATGTTTGCAAAAGAATTTTCAATGCCAAATATGCTTAAGACTGAATCTACTTCCATTTGGACTTTCACCTGCTTAATTTTTTAAGTACCAAAACAGAGATTGGAGATCTGACTCAAATGGCATTTAATTATCTCAGGTTATAAATGTGATATGGTAATATTTCTGCATGAATTACAGAATTAAAAAAAAATATATGATTGTTCTTTATTTTTAAAAATAATTTCCGCTTTTCTTTACTTCAAACAAAACCACATAACGTGAACTATCTAGTTCTGCCTCTCAAACAGAGGGGGAAATAATGGAGGGTACCAAGATCAAACAATTGTATGATCACTAAGTAGTAAGCTAGACACAGAAGAAACCACTAATTCTAGCATTCCGGGGGTGAGGGTGAGGGATATGGGATGCAAGCTGGGAATGGGGGTGGAGGGAGGACAAATTTGCTGATGGGAATTCCCCTGATTCAATGTTAATATATGCCTAAAATATTACTGTGAAAGATATGTAAGCCACTATGATTAAAATAAAAATTATATAAGAATAACAATGTCTTTAAGCACTGTAGTTACCCAAATGTTCTTAGATGGGTTTCAGTTATAGAAAATATACCACCCTTGATCAGTGTAACTTTCCTGTCACTAATCTCATCAAAATCCTCATGAAACAAAACTTAAAGGAAAATCATCAATCTTGATTTTGGAGACCAGATCCCCTATTGACTCACCTCACCTCACTTTTACAGTGTGTGACAGATTTTGACGTGCTGGAGTTCAATTTAACAGAACACGTAACTGGTCAAAACTTAGTAGGGCCAAGGATATGGCCCTGCGGTATAATAAATATGTTCCAAGCATGTATCAGGCCCTCGAGTCAATCCCTCGTACCAGAAAGTTGGAGGAGGAAGCAGTGCAAGATTGACCTCATCCTTGATTTTCCCGTGTTATCTAAGGAATGTTTCAGAACTGAATTCTAATCCATTACTAATATAGGCTACTTTTGCATTTTGTGACTTTACAGCCATAGTTCTGCCTTACAGTGTTTCATTTGCATTAGGTTATATATTGTATTTATAATCCTACTACCTCCAAAAAACTCACCCTTAAACAAGTTTAAATGATTAACATTGTATTATATATTGTATTCCTAATAACATTTTCTGCCCCCTCAAAAATACCCCTCATCCTTCACTAATAGTTTAAATTATTGACATTGTCTTATACATTACAAATGAGTAACTACTGCTTCATTGTTTTAAAAATGTATAGTTTCTTTCTTATTGAAAATGTTATTTATTCTTTTCTTCCTTTTTTTTTTTTTTTTTTTGGTATACGTCTTGCTTTCAGCCTGTAATCCTCCTTTGAAATACCATGGAGACAAGCAAATATGCCTCATTAAACTCTCCTGGTAGAAGAAAAACTGAAAGAATTTTAAAATTGTAGAGTAGATAAAAATAAAACACATTTCCTTCAGGAAAGATTAGATAGTGCTTTCTAATTCTTTAAGGAAGGGTACTAGAGCTAGCAGGAGGCAACAAACGACCATGGATTTTCATATTTGTGAAGCTGTGACCACTTTTTTGGGAAAACTTTTATTTCTTGACATTAGAATGCTTTATTTCTTGATATACAATACTGAAATTCAGTATTGCTTTATATTTTATTTTTAGTACTAATAACACTAGGTACACCGTGTAGCTACGAAAATTCACAAATATAATTAGAAGTGACATTTTAAAAGTTTTCTATTAAGTTGCATTTATTTAATGTCTTTAATTAAGAAAAAGGAATTACTAAGATGAAATTCTTATTTAATTAGGTTCTATTATGCCCCACAAGTTAGACATTGAACATGTCTTTTTGACAGATGAGCTCAGAACCAGATGAGGTTAAAAACTACTGCCAAAGTAAGCAAAGCTTTACAAAGTGAAGCAAAGAATATGGAATTATCTAGTTCTTTAAGGGTTACTATTCAGGGAAGCTCTTTTATCTTCAGGACATATTAGCTTCCCAAGAAAAATCAAAGCTAAAATTAATAGATTCATTTTGTATTAAGAATGAACACATTACCATAAGTTGGAAGTTGGGAAAGAAAAAAAAGATGAATTTCAGTAGACTTTCTTCCTTTACTTTACTATCAGCATGAGTTTGATGGATGGGTAAGGGCAAGCACGAACATGGCATCTAGTTAGAATCTCTCTTTCTTGTTGGCTGTTTTGTGTACGTTAAACAATAGGCAGTGACTATTACCAATGTGCCTTTAATTGAATATCTAATTTTCGAAAAACTAATCATATCTTTAAAGACTCACTGTGAAGTAAAAGATGTTAATGATTTTCGTTGAATTAGTATTTTGTACATAGAAATCCTCTTTAATGGGTCGGAGTGGTAGCATGGTGGTAGGTTGTTTGCCTTGCAGATGGCTGACCCAGGATGGACTTAGTTCAATTCCTGGCATCCCAAATATGCCCTGAGCCAGGAGTAATTTCTGAGTACAGAGCCAGAAGTAACCCCTGAGCACTGCTGGGTATGGCCCCCAAACCAAAAAAAAAAAAAAAAAAAAAGAAAAGAAATAAAAGGAAGAAATCCACTTTAACAATAGCAATCAATAGATAACTTTCCATATAACTGTTTTGGATGTCTTGTTTTATTTTTGCTTAAGTATAGATGTAATTACTTTGGTGACATGTTAATTTTCTTGTTTTGGGGGGAGGACATTAGCAATGTTGAGGGTTTATTCCTGGCAGTGCTGGAGGAACCTTATACAATGCCATAAATTGAACTACAGTTGGCTGTGTACAAGGCAAGCACCTTACCTGCTGTGTATTGCTCAGCCCCAGAAACACGTTGATTTTTTATTTGTGTAACTGCAAGCTTTCTGTTAGGGATCTATTGAGAAGTATGAAAAGGGTATGCTGAAATATATATGTTTCATATGTATATATACATATATATATCAACATATATATATGAAACTAATATGCGGCCAACTATGCTTTGAAGTGTTGTAAGGCAGAACCAAAACTATGATCTATGTAGCAATTAATCATATAAAAATCTAGATAATGTTGCTAAGTTCCAGGAATTGGTGATTATTTCCTGGGAGTTGGAAATTAGAGTTTAGTCTATTTCTAAACACAGAAATTAAAAGTTACTATTGATGCCTATAATAAATAATTTATTCTAATATATTCAAATTTTATGTTTCTTTCATTTGTGTTCTGAAATAACTTTGTATGGCCAGGAAATGACTTAGCAGGAGGTTATAAAATGTTACAATAACTGCATTACTTATATACATTTATTATTGCACGTGATATTTTTCTAAATAATCACTCATACAATGCTTCTCTTTTCTTTTTTTTAATTTAGAAAGTTATTACTTCATAACAAGTCTTGATGAAAGAAGAATAAAACTGATGACATTCCTTGAAATTTATTTGCTTAAGTGGGACATTTTATGCTCATATTTGCTGTCTCATGCTCAAAGTAGAACATTAGAATTTGGAAAATTTAAGTTTAGAAGGAAAAGTAAGTTGCTATAGTGCTAGAGAAATAGTACAAAGTGAAAGCACTTGCCTTGCCTTGCACACATCCAACAATGATTCATTTTCCAGCACTTCATCATCTCATCATTCATGGTCTCTGGAGCATCGTGGGTCTTCTGAAATATCTCCAGTTCTATAGGATCTGATCAACATCAAATCCTATGTTCTCATAGCTTACATTTAATTCGCTACCCAATGGATGGTTAAAAATCACTGGTAACATGAATCCCTGAATTCCCACTTCCCCAAATAAAAACTAATTACCTAAAACTGCAGATCTATAATTTTTATCTTATTATTGTATTTAGTTACCCCTTTATTCCCTTCATCTCTCTTCCTCTTCTTCTCTTCTTTTCTTTCCATCTGCATTCCCATTCGTAGTGCCTTCATTTTTATACTTTAGAATCCCATTATTTTAGTCCATATATACTTTTACAATTTTACATGAAGTTCTATAGTTTTATGATATACTGTCATATATAAAAGAATAGCATTATTTTACTGTTCTGCTTTGTTTGTTCAAAATACCTGTGCAAGTTTCTACTTTTAATATTCTAAATTGATATAAGCTTACAAATTCATGTAAACATCTTCTAATTTTTTGTGCCACATTATGCTGTATGAATAAGACTCATTTGAAAAGGTGAAAAACCTCCAAATATTAAGTCATTCAATGTCTTAGTATTCCCTTTTCTGGGTATTCAGATATTTTACATCCGATGTATATTTTCACAAAACTTTGTGCATCCTGATGTCCATATCTGTCTGGAACTTATAGTTTTGTTATTATTTTTAATAGTATTCTATTTACTATTATATGACTAGTTGGTTTGCTGGAATATTCAGCAGGTAAGGTGCTTGCCTTGTACACAGCCAACTGAAGTTCAATTTATGGCATTGTATAAGGTTCCTCCAGCACTGCCAGGAATAAACCCTCAACATTGCTAATGTCCTCCCCCCAAACCAGAAAATTAACATGTCACCAAAGTAATTACATCTATAGTTCAGCAAAAACAAAACAAGACATCCAGAACAGTTATCTGCAGTTGTCTTGATTGCTATGAAAATGTTGTTCAGGGGTCGGAGAGATAGCACAGTGGTAGGGCATTTGCCTTGCATGCGGCCAACCCCAGAGAGACCTGGTTCAATTCCTGGTATCCTATATGGTCCCTCAGCCTACCAGGGGTGATTTCTGAATGCAGGGTCAAGAATGGACTGTGAGTACCCTGGGTGTGGCTGAACAACCAATTAATTAACCAAGTAATAAATAATTTTTTAAAAAGAAAATGTTGTTCACTAGTGATTTTCCCTATCTAGAGTCCTAAAAACACTTTATCTAAACTATTTACATGTTATATACTGTATTTATAATTATAAGCATAATACAGAACAACTATGATATAGACAAATCTGAAGTAAAAATTAGTTTCTATATGGTTTCCAAAAAATTATTTTCAGAGGTTTCTATAAATCCTTTTTACTCTTCCCAACTATGGCATAGCTGAGGCTTTCATCTTTTAGCAAACTTTTTTCTTTTTTTTTTGGTTTTTGGGCCACACCAGGTGACGCTCGGGGGTTACTCCTGACTATGTGCTCAGAAGTCGCTCCTGGCTTGGGGGACCATACAGGAAACCAGGGGATCGAACCGCGGTCAGTCCTAGGTTAGCGCAGGCAAGGCAGGCACCTTACCTCCAGCGCCATCGCCCGACCCCAGCCATCACCCGGCCCCCAAGCTTTCTTAAGTGAATGAACACCTCTTGGTGGGGGAGATAAAAGTCATTCCCAGAGATGAAGCCTGACCTCCTTTAGCTGAGCATCGAAAGATCAGGAAACTTTATAGGTATTTAAAACGGAGGACCTTTGTTGATTATTTTCAGCACCAGCTACCTCTGGCATCGCCTGCCACATGATCTCAAGCTCATTAGAAGAGATAAGGGTTAATGGGTTCGAATATTGTGAAACAGCCAGCATAATTTCAAAGTTACTATACCAGAAACTATACTTAGTGGGTTTTATTGTGTAAAGTAAGAAGGAAACAGGAATATCTTTGTGATTGAAGGGAGAACCGTTGGATTATTTTTCATGCCCAATTCAAATTAGAGACACTTTATATAGTTCACTTAAGAGAATATGATCCCAAATTTGGAGTTATTTTTACTGTTGAAGCTATCATTTGCATTGTAATCATTTTTCTCAGATACATTCTCTGATCTTCCCCCAATTCAATGCATTTTTTGACAAATGATAAGAAACTCGAGTGTTTTAACCTCGGGTTGGAATAAAAGATGAGAAGCAGGTGAACTCAACCTTAGGAAGAAATTAAGTTTCAGGTGAGGATAAAGAGAAAAAGGTTAATGCTTCTGAGTAACTAAAGTAAAATAGTGAGAAAAAGAAAAGAAAGAGAGAGCTGTGTAAGAAAGAAAAAACACTCTCAATTTCAAAAATATCAAATTGTGGTTACAGCCTGCACAATGATAATCCCGTCTCAAAACTGAAGCATTTTAACTGAGGGCACTGGAAGGGAAGTAGCTAATAACCTTTGGTCCGGGGTGATTCTGTCAAGAAAACATGCTCTGAATCAAATTGTTTAAGAACTTATTTCTTCAGTATCAAGCTGTAAGCTAATCATATTTCAGATGGGGTTTGGCTTTAGAATTCTCCCGGGGAAATGAACTGCTTGACCAAAAAACAAGGATCTGTTTTCTTAACTCCAACAAACTCTATTAAATCTTATATTCCAAGCAAAGGTCTGACTGTTGAGCAGAGAATTTGAAAAAGAGCTTTTTCATCCTTGGCCTCATAGAGAAGAAGGTAACAAACCTTAATGAATGATTCTGAGCTCATGCACACACGTTGTCATAATGGCTTAACCTTATCACGATTCTCTTGATTTCTCTTGCCCTTAGTTTTTATGGCGATAGAATAAGATTGACTGACAAGGATATAAAGAAAAAATTCCTTATAGAGCAAGTGGACTTCAACCAAAGTAAAAAACTCAACCTGAGCAAACTCTAAATTGGACTTAAGGGAGCAGAGATAATGTCTCTGCTGCATGTGACCCTTGATTTTTGCCCAACTATTATTATTGTTATTTATTAGTATAGTCGTTCCTAAATTAACTACAGATCCTTTTGTTTTTCACATTCTTTGATCCAGATTTCTTTGTCCTATTTCTGTGTCCTTCTCTTGCATGCTCTCTTCTACTTGTGCTTTAGAAACAGCAATCCTGCTCCAGGTCTTCATGGACTCCTCTACACTGAAGCATGTGGACCATCCTGGATTTGTTGCAGGCTCCATAACAATAAATACTGGCTGTATATTTGCTCAGTTGGGATTCTAGAAATTCATCCCATTTTTAAATGCTGTTAAGGAAAATTAAACCCAGTATAAGTCTGTGTGTATATGCATATATTCATAGAGTATACATATATATATATACATTATCTACTTACCTATCATCTATAAATCTATCCTATCTATCATCTATCTTTCTATTCATATTAGTTTTGGGGGCCATGCCTAGCAATGTTAAGGAACTACTCTTTGCTCTGTATTCAGGAGTCACCCTAGAGGTGCCTATGGCCTATGAGGTATCATAGATGGTACTGGGGATCAGAGAGTGCTGACCATGTGCAAGGGCAATACCTTGAGTCCTATATTAATTCTCTAGCTCTGGTCCTAGTTAATATTTTGAGGTGTTTCTGTACCCTCAAGACCCTCTGGGGGAAATCCTGCTCTTAGTACTCAGAAGAGGGCAGCATTGATATTGAATTAAATCTAAACTATGCGTTATTTAATTTGTTTGTCACTTTACTTTTCAAAGTGTGATGAACATACAAAAATCTGTTCATATCCAAATTATACACGGTGATATATCTGGAGACAAGCAAACATATGCCCATGAAATAACCATCATAATCTATGCTGGCTCCTCTAAAAGTTCTGCCTATCATGCCTCCCCTGCTTTCTTATTTTGGTGTAGAGTCACGTAAGGTTTATCTTCTTGGCAAATCTAAAATACTATGCTATGATGCACCACAAAAAAGGGGCCATAGATCTCCGAGACTTATTTTTTTCACCTAAATGATATGTGGCATCTTTTGAGTAATATCTTCAGAATTTTTTCTCCTTTGGTCTCCTGGACAACTCCATTCTAATTTCTATTGGCTTCATATTCATCATATAGATGTGCAGTATTTATCTTTCTCTGTGTGGCTTATTTTACTTAGAATAATGCCTTTCAGTTCATTCATGTGTTTACTAATGCAGGGGAAAGTAGCCTCCTTTAGAAGCTGCCTTGAGTTCAAAAGAGCTGCTAGATAAAAAGTTCAATATTACAAGATGAGAATATAACAATTATAAATATAATTGAATCCAATATAAGAGCATTTAAATACATACAACAAAATGACAAAATTTATAGAGAAAGGTCTAGAGCAAAGCAATAAGTGTATAAGAAAAGCATGAAGTAGGAGATTTTATAATCTCAGTTTTAATAATAGGTAGGCTATTCAGAGAGAAAATAAATAAATAAATAAAGATATAACTATACAGACCAAATTGCCAAACAGAAAAATATGTACAATAGCAGCACAGCCATGCAATCTCTTGAAGCATTCAAGGAATATTTTGCAGGATAGAATTTATGCTACATCATAAAAATGGACCTTAACACATTTTAGAATAAAATTATTCCAAATTTATTTCCAATAAAAATGAAATAAAAGTAGAGATGATAGCAAAAGGACAATGATGTACAACAAAATAATTATCTAAGGAAAAAAATTTCCATAGTAATAAGTGCCTGAAATGAAAGACAATGGCCTACAATGAGAATCTGACAATATCACTAAGAACAAGGAATAAATAATAAAATAATCCTCGAGTTAACAAAATGAAGAAAACAACAAAGTTAAGAACAGAGAACAAAGTATTCATTGTACTAGAAAAACAATAGAAAAAAATTGGTAAAACTGAATTGGGTCAGACACAGTTATCCTGCCTGATTCAGCAAGACCCATAGACTCACTCTTTTCTTGAAAAAGATGCAACTGAGCTGTGAAAAATTATGAGTGCACTGATCATGCAGTTGAATCTAGCAATCTTTGGAGAAGAGGATGGGTCAAGACCCTGTCTGGTTGAAGCCAAATCAGTTGCACTCGCCACCCACAACTGCCTCGTTGACTATGCCCCAGCAAACCATGGTATGATGGTACCTGGATTGATATCACCAGATCCACTGTTTTTTATTTATTTTTTTTTTTTTGATGGAGTACGGGCACCTTCCCTTGCCTTCTTGTACTGTTTGAAGGTCTGACAGACATAACTATGCTGCACAAAAGCCACAGTCTCAGCAATAGGGCTTGGAATTCTTGGACTGCACGGTCACATAAAAAAAAACCATCCAAATTTTTAAAATAAAGTTATCCTCAAAAGAAAACACCAATATGTATCTAAAACCATCTAATGTTTAGAAATAAAAGAAATAGCGGAAAGATAAACTAACAACAAGTGCTTACTAAACCTTCTGACAAGCAAGATACATAATATTCACAAATTTTCTCATTGCTATACTCTCTTCTTTTTTCTTTCTTTCGTTTTATTTTTTTAAATAATTTTTCCAACTTACCCAGAAACCATTGTATTATGATTAACAATTCGCAGAGTTGTATGTCAATTATGTGATACATAGCCTTTAAATAAAGTAGTTTATATTTAAAAATATGAGTTGGATATAACTTTTCAAAATAACAGAGGAAAAGAACACTTCTAACCCCCTATGAGACCAACATCACAACAATACCAAAAAGAAAAAAGCTCAGTAAAGAAAAATATTTTGGTGGGGGTTTGGGCCACACGATCAGGGGTTACTTCTGGCTAGGCACTCAGAAATCATTTCTGACAGGCTCAAGGGACCATATGGTATGTCAGGGATTGAGCATGAGTCTGTCACAGATTGACCATATGAAAGGCAAATGCCTTACCTGCTGGGCTATCACTCTTGCCTCAAGAAAAGTAGCATTATTGTTTTAATTCCAGTGTTTTCTTGCTTCTTATTTTTTAAGGATGCACTCTTCTGAAGATCATAAAATTTTCCCAGGAACAGATGACTGAATTAAGAAATATTGATACATACTGGAATACTACTCAGCTATAAGAAAACATGAATCTATACAATCTGCTGCCCCAAGAGAAGATCAATCCATACTATCTGCTTCTGCATGGATATATCTGGATTGTATAATGTTGGTTGAAGCTAGTTAAAAAGGGAATGGTCTCCATCCTTTATGGGATTTAAAGAAACAAAGTAGGGAAATAACAAATGCTAAAGGCAACAGACACTGAGAACTGGTCTTTAATAGGAAGTTAGCCATGGGATATGGAAGTAGAGAAGCAGAGTAGGACCCAGGGATGAGAATAAGGGAGTGTCATTAAGACCAGGATGGAAGGAAGTAGACATTCCAATGGAGTGGTGATGCTGCAATGCTTTGAAATGCAATGCTGTAATGCAATGGAACCCTACCATTAGCAGTGCTGTTAATCAGTGCTTAAAATAAAATGAAATAATAAAATTTCACATGTATTTCAGCCACATTGCCTTCTAATTGCAAGGAGCAGTATGTATGTAGTATGTGTAAAATGTGTAAAAAATTATTAATCAACAGTATTGGAAGTCCTAGCTGGATATATTTAGTGAGAAGAAAGAATTTGTATAGAAATACAAATTAAAAATGAAAGATTATAGATGTATGCATAGAAAATGTACATATTGAAAAATGAATAAATATACTGTCAATTATTTGCAAGTGGTACAATAATTACATATAAAATAACAGTTAAGACTTCAGAAAAGATCAAAAATAATAAGCAAGTATATTAGTGGAGGGATTCACAATCAATATACAAAACTTTGTTGAATTTCTAGAAGCAACTAGTGAATAATCAGAAAAAAAAGCAAAATTCAAAATAGCATTTAAACAATTAACTAACAAGGAATAAATTGAACCAAGGAAGTGGAAAACTCAAACACTGGAAACGAGTGGACATACATGATAAAAAGCTACTTCCCAGATTAGCAAAATGAACAAAATGGAAAAGAGATCAACTAAATAGCAAAATATATTTTCAAATAGGAAATCTAACAAGGGATGAACATATAAAATATATGAGCATTTCAAACAATTTAAATAAAAACAATAATAAATAATAACAATACATAAACACACCCCTACCAATTGAAAATGCTTAAAAGATACTTGTAGGCTTTTTTGTTTTGTTTTGGGGCCACACCCGGTGATGCTCAGGGGTTACTTCTGGCTATGTGTTCAGAAATACGGGACGCTGGAGATTGAACCCAGCTCTGTCCTGAGTAGCTGCATGCAAAGCAAACGCCCTACTGCTGTGTTACTGCTCCAGCCCCTACAGATATGCAAGAAACAATATTCATCATCACTAACTGCACATCAGAACTACCAGATACAGTTAGACCAGCTATTGAAGATGAGAAAGGACAAATATTGATGAAGAGGTGGAGGAAAGATAATCCTATGTATTCTTAGTGGGACATATACGTGTGTGTGTGTATGTGTGTGTGTGTGTGTGTATCATTCTGGCACTAACATATCTGTGTATTATCAAATAATGGTTCAAGTATGACAGCAGTAAATGTTTATCTTGATGGAGTAATGTTAAATAAGCCTGGGTTAAGTTTGCATGGTTAAAATATATAAAGCATATAAAGCATTTCTGAAAAGTGACACTGAACTTCCATGTTACACATGAAATGACAACCTGTTTCTCTACTCACTACACTCGTAGCAGTCTCTGAATTCATCACCAAGTGCATGCTCTGTTCTCTAGTTTTATCTGCATTTCAAAATGTTACCTGTATCTCAGGAAGCCCCAGTTTTTCACTAGGGACCTTAACAGAAACTGCTCTGTTTTACTCCCAGATGGGCAAATATTCTATTCTATTTTCCTCTGGAAAAGAGAAGTTATCTAAAAATCTTAGGCTATGCTATAGAAAACTGAATCATTGCTACAGAAGTCATCCAGTCTTTGATATTGTTATGGTGTAGGGAATCAATTTTTTTATAAAATATTGCAAATGGAAGTTGTTTTTTATATAATTCCATATAGTAGGGAACAACTGAACTAAACTGATATAAGGACGTATATATTAATATAAGAGTAGTAGGCAGCATTATAATATGCTTGATTAAAGATTAATCCTTTAGTCTTTAAAAACTTGCTCTATAGAAATGGGCAATAGAAAAAATGTAGAAAAATAACTACCAAAATATTTTAGTAATTCTATAAATTATTTTATTATTTCCCTATGTATTTATTATATCATCTATGTTTCCCTTATATTTCCAGGTGCTTTCTGTAGCTTATTTAATCTGTGACTATTGCATTTAGTGATAGAGCATTAAAACTTAAGGAATATGGGACCGGGCAGTGGCGCTGGAGGTAAGGTGCCTGCGCTAACCTAGGACGAACCGCGGTTCAATCTCCTGGTTCCCCATATGGTTCCCCGTGCCTGCCAGGAGCGACTTTTGAGCGCATAGCCAGGAGTAACTCTTGAGCATCACCGGGTGTGGCCCAAAACCCCCCAAAAAAAGGACTTAAGGAATAAAGAACAGTATTATTATTATGTTTATTTTTTTGTTTTCAGAGGCTATACCTAAAGGTTCCCAAGGCTTACACCTTGTTCTCTGCTCAGGGATCATACATGATGGTTATTAGGGAACCTTTTGGGGTTCCTGGAATAAAAACTGGGTTAGTTGCACACAAGGTAAATGACTTACTTGCATACAAGGATAAGTGCCTTATGCTTATATTTATGTATACATAGAGATAATAATATGTATTTATGTACTAATATATATATGATATATATAAAGAAGAATACAAAAGTTTGGTTTTATTTTCGATATCCAACCCTTAATCTTATTTTCAGATCTGAAGGAATTTTAATTACAAGAAACAATAGGAAAAACGCTTGAAAATTTGGAAAAATTTTCAGGGAAATATAAAATTCGAAGTTATTTACACTGGGATTACTTTTAACTTAAATAATCATCACAAATTGGATTTACAAATTTTACAAAATTTCAAATTTAATATTTAGTAATTGAATTTAGTAATTTAGTAATTCAATATTTCATAAATTCAATGCATTAGTAATATATATTAATAAATTTACCATCATTCTCTACCTAAAAAAAATCAATGGTCATCATTTCTGTGACTTCTTAAACAGAGAAAGAACTATTATAGGCTTTTGATAAATACCAAGATAGATTTGACATATATTTTAGTTGATTTTTAGGCAGTGCCTTTCACACTAACAAGGATAGAATTCAAATATGCTATAAAAATTTGAATTAAAGATATAATAGTCTAGTAGAATGAAAAATTTACATACACTGAAATAACTGTTTTCTGGGGTTTTTTAGAAGAGAAACAATTATAACTAAACTCTTCATAAAGATGGACTTATCAAAGGATTGGCCTGGCCATCAAAAACAAATTAGAAAATATCTCTCATTAGGGTAGCATATTTAGTTTTTTGCACAAATTTAAAAATGCAGACATAATATTAGAAATTATTTCATAGGAATTAGAACCTCCTTTCCAAAGGAACAGCACAGCCTTGATTTACCTACATGTGAGTCCCTACTGTACATCGAATAACTATCAAATTGGAAATATGTTATAAGTAACATACTAGAGGAATAAGGTAGTCATTCTGTGGAGATACATTAATAAGCTAGAGAAAATAGAAATACCAAAGGCAAATATAAGTCCAACTAAAGATCTTACAAAACATTTATATATGTCAAAAATATATTCCACCAATATAAAAAGAATTAAACATATAAAAAAATCTTCAAAGTAAAAGGTCTAAAAATGATGCTCTATCTTAAAGAAAAAGTGAAAAGTTTATTTTTTTATTCTTGTAAAACAATTAGAATTTAAAATAAAATAAAATATAAGAAAATAGAAAACCTTTTATAAACAGGGAGTAATCAGAGCTTTAAGAATAAAAATGAGATGGGAAACCTCTCCTGCTCTGCCTGTCTGCCTGTCTTTGAATCCTGAAGGTCTCCCGAGCATCCCTCAAAAAACTGCATTCTGAAACTGCCTGTAAGTAACTTCTGGCTGTGGGGGTAGCTGTCCAATAAGCTGAGCCCCCTGGCCTGCAGAGGCCATGCCCTGCTGTGCCTTTGTCCACGCTGAGACTTCACGGGAAACCTCTCCTGCTCTGCCAGTCTGTCAACTTGTGGCAGCTTCACGGTCACATGCTCTTTCTAACCAATAAACCCCACCACAACATGCCTGAAAAACCGCACTACAAGCATGGCAATGGTGAAACCTCGCAGGCAAACCCCGTGCACAGAAAATGAAGAGGAAAGCTCGGATGATCTAATAAGTTCCAATCACCTGATTAACCTCTCGGACAAGGAACTTAAAATAGCAATATGGAAGATGTTTCAAGAAGTCAAAGAAAGCATAAAACTAACTGAACAGAACACAAAGACAGAAATCAGAAAACTCCAAACTGAAATAACAGATCTGAAAAACACAGTAGCTCAAATGAAAACCTCAATGGATGGCCTTGCCAACAGGGTATCAGCAGCTGAGGAGAGAATCGGAGTACTGGAAGATATGATGCAGAAAAACTCAACACAACAGAAGAAAATGGACAAGAATCTTAAGACAAATGAACAGGCAATGGAAAAAGTAATCAAGGAATGCGAACAGATGAAAATAGAAATCTTTGATAAACTCAACAGAAACAACATAAGAATCATTGGAGTGCTAGAGACCCTGGCAGAAGATCTCCAAGAAGAATCAACTGTCAAAGACATCATCAAAGAGATACTCCCAGAGTTAAAGACTACATGCAATCAAATCCTGCATGCCCGAAGAGTACCAGCTAAAAAAGACCCAAAGAAAAGCACCCCAAGACACGTCCTCGTTACAAGGACAAATCCCACAGATAGAGATAGAATACTGAAAGCAGCAAGATCAAAAAGGGAAATTACATTCAAAGGAGCATTCCTAAGACTTACAGCAGACATGTTACAAGAAACTCACAAGGCCAGAAGACAGTGGTGGGATATTGTGACAAGACTGAAAGAAATGAATGCCTCACCGAGAATACTGCACCCAGCCCGACTCATGTTCAGGTACCAAGGAAAAATACATAGCTTCATGGATAAACAACAGCTTAAAAACTTCACAGATGATAACCCAGCCTTAAAGGAAAAACTGACAGGTCTACTCTAAGACAAGAGAGACCAACAAACACAGCAAACTTATCTACAAAGATGACATTACATCCTATGACAATCATCTCCTTCAATGCTAATGGACTAAATTCATCAATTAAAAGACAGAGAGTGGCAAAGTGGGTCAAACAAATGAATCCAACCTTTTGCTGCCTACAAGAAACACATCTGAATAGTCAGAACAAACATAGACTCAAAATCAAAGGTTGGAAGAAAATCATCCAAGCAAACAACACCCTCAAAGAAGCTGGGGTGGCCATATTAATATCTGATGACACAAACTTTATACTCAGAAAAGTGGTAAGGGACAAAGATGGACACTATGTTCTAATCAAGGGATATGTGCAACAGGAAGAAATCAGACTATTAAACATATATGCACCCAATGAGAGACCAGCAAATTATCTAACACAATTACTGGCGAATCTGAAAGAAGAAATCAATAACAACACAATAATTGTGAGAGACCTCAACATGACCCTATCAACACTTGATAGATCAACCAGATTGAAACCCAACAAAAGCATACTAGCCCTGAAAAGAGTAATGGAAGAAAGAGGACTAGTAGATATATATAGGACACTCCATCCCAAAAAACCT
>PVKC010025524.1:0-16469 GCA_004027635.1 Crocidura indochinensis
TCACCCCAGGAATCTCACCACAAAAAGTGGTGAGCTTAGTTAGAGAAATAACTGCATTTTGAACTGTCCTAAAAAAGAGAACCTATGAGGGAAATGGAGAGCCTGTCCAGAGTACAGGCGGGGGGTGGTTGGGGAGGAGGGAGATTTGGGACAATGGTGATGGGAACGTTGCACTGGTGATGGGTGGTGTTCTATACATTACTGAAACCCAAACACAACTATGTATGTAATCAAGGTGTTAAAATAAAAAAAAAAAGAAAAAAAAAAGAAAAAAAAAAGAAAGTTTAGTTATGATATTAATGGAAGCTTATGATATATTAATGAAGCACTTAATAGAGAAGTAAAAATATAATGTTTGGATACAGATGCATTTTATATACAGTATATATTGGATACTGTATAAAATACTGTATATTAAACAGCAATTTATTCTGAATGAACACAGTACAAATATAATAAAATCCAGTACCACGATAATATCGGAATAACTTGGCATGTAATTCCTAGTAAATTGGTGGTATTTTCCAAAGTTTTGAATCTATGGTAAAATAAATTTAATTTTAACCCTAACAAAAAAGAGAATATTTTATCAAATGGAAAATCGTGGTCAGTACCCAAGGAAAGAGATTCATTTTTTAGAAAGCCAACATTAAAATGAAGTCTTTGGCCCTCTTGAGCTCTTGTTCAAAGTTATAGATTTGAATCTTTTAGAATTAGCTGGTCAGATAAGAAGATATCAATGTATTCTCAAAGGTGAATTCTGTATTGTTATTTTAATAAATTCCTTAAGAAGTTGTGCTTATTATACGATTTAATCTATTCTCTTGAATATAATAACACTCTTTAGCTTTTTTCGTTTCGTTTTGTTTTGTTTTGTTTGTTTGTTTTTTTTGGTCACACCCAGCAGCACTCAGGGGTTACTACTGGCTCCATGCTCAGAAATCGTTCCTGGCAGGGTCAGGGGACCATATGGGATGCCAGGATTTGAACCAATGACCTTCTTCATGAAAAGCAAACACCTCACCTCCATGCTACCTCTCCAGCCCCTTATCTTTAGCTTTATTTGGACCATCCTTCCCACTGCTGAATAAGATGGACATGGTATCCCTCTGTATTGGAGAAAGACAACATTAAAAATATATATATATATATTTTTTTTTGGGTTTTGGGTCTCATCCAGCCGATGATCAGGGGTTACTCCTGGCCTGTGCTCAGAACGCCTTTCATGCAAAAGGCTATCGTTTCGAATCCTGGTGCCCCATATGGTCCCCCGTGCCTGCCAGGAGCAATTTCTGAGCATGGAGCCAGGAGTAACCCCTGAGCACTGCCGGGTGTGACCCAAAAACCACAAAAAAAAAAAAATCGCTCCTGGCAGGCTCTGGGGACCATATGGGAGTCTGAGAATAGAACCTAGGTTCATTCTGGTTCTTGCCGTGTGGTGCAAGGCAAACGTCCTACTGCTGTGCTATTTCACTTGCCCCCAGATTTCTGGGCATTTTTCCAAGCATGCACTCCTTGGAGACCTCCATTGGGATTTCCATTTGATCTGCACATCAAGCTTTCGAAATAATAGCATCACCTCATGTTATAGGGATCTGGTGAGAAGCTATAGAGAGATGTGGTTCTTTCCCATTGTCACACAACTTGCTGCTGATGGAGAGGGGATCGATTCAGCTAGGTAGACCCTAGAAGCTCTAACTACCAAGTAATAATGCTCCTAAATGTCAGAAACAGACACAGGAAGAATGTCCATATTGGGGAATAAATCACCCTGAAATCCAGCCCAATAATGGCAGAATATAAAAAGAGAAGCTACCATACCCCAATACAAAAGTAAATCTTGGAGGGACTGGTATATTCTGACACAGCTGGCTCCATCTTTCCCCACCCTGTCACCATTCACACTGTCCAGTTCTAACTTTGGGCAAGTTACTCTATTTTACTTAGGGTTGTGACTTTAGCATCATCAAGATAAAACTAAATGTTTTGAGGAAATGCCTCTATTTGATCATTTGATATGTGTGTCTGACACAGACTTAGAGCAAGGTTACAGACATCTTTGGACTTTTCTCTGTTTGCTTTGGCCTAAGACTTAAAATTGTGTGGCATTCTTCCCTGAGGGCTCCTTTTCTTTGGAGGTGAGTCTTCCTACCCACAAAGGGTGAAGGCAGAGGTCTAGTTGATGAATACCACCACGTATTATCACGTAGAAAAATCCACAATACAAGCCTGACGATGGAGCAGCTACACGGGCCAACACCAGGCATAGAGAATGAAGATGGCAACTCTGATGACCCAAAAACAGCCAACCACCTACATAGTCTCTCAGATATGGAGTTTAGAGCAAGGTTACTAAGTTCATTAGGTTCAAGTGGACCCAGTCTCATGTCAAGAGACTTAATTATGGCACATAGAAGACATATGTGCAAGTGTGAGCCAAAGCAGAGAGAAGCATGGTCTTGACTGTGGCAAAGAACAAGGATCATTTCATCACAGGACTAGTATGCATCATTTCCAGTATACTTTTATTCTCAGGAGGTTTCATACCTCTGACTTTAAGTAAAAAGTACCTCACATTACTGTAGCATCATGAGAAGATGTTTAAAACAACTTGAAGAGGATCCTCTGGGACCACCAAAATCTCTCATGAGCTTTTATTGCCCTCTCCTTGTCTTCCTGAATGGTGATAATAAGGAGGAGGCTAAAGGAAATAAAATCAAGTTGGCCAATGGACTATAGCTACCTTAAACCCTAGTCCCAGAGGTCTCCCCTCTCTTTATGCTTTACCTCTTCTAAAAGCTCTTCCAGTTTATAAAACATACAAACTCACTCATATACATTCAAGGACACACTCATGCACATGTATAGTTTTTTCCTGAAGCAAATATTATTTTAAAATATTTAAAGGCAATGATTTGAGGGTCTATTGAACTTGAGTTGCTGCACCAGCAATTTTCCTTTTAAGCCAAGATCAAATTCTAGTTAATACCGCTGGCTCAAATGCTATGTCACCAAGTAAAAATTTCATGTGGACTGTGTCAAATTGAGCCCAATGCTCAACTAATCCATAATCATACTTGGTAAGAGCCTTGTTGTCTGGCTCCAGTCTTTCTGATGTCTGCCTTAGAACTGTGTCAGGAGCTAATAGCAGAAAAAGAAGCAGTGTCATTCATTCTAATTGGGCAATCATTAGGACTTCCTCCAATAATAAAAAGTAAGCAGAGAAGCTACAGCTGACCTCCTTTGAGCTGTTTAGGGGGCTTGTGCCCAGAGACTACCTCACACAGGATAAATATAGCTGAAGTTGCCTAACTTCCAGCCTGATCTAATTAGTAAACACCTTCAAAGGGACCAAGCTGACTTTTGAGACCCAGGCTGCCACACACTGCAAAAGTGGGCAAATAAATATTTAAACAGCACATGTGTGTAGGCGGAGTTGGGAGGGGAAAACAGATTAGAAATAGATAGGAGTTAGCTTGGGGAGTTCTGTTGTGTACTTGTCCTTGCCTTTGTTCCTCCACTGAACAAACTTGCCCTTTCTCCAGGATTTCTTTGGAATCTTGCTCACAAGATCCTCAACATCTCCCATCCCCAAGCCAGCTCATCTCAACCCTAATTCCTTCACAAAGCATTAATTCACATGATCAGGTGGTAGCACTAATCATTCAAAACCAAGATTGTTTTTCCATGTTAGACTTGAATGAAATCTATTTAACTAACTAGAATAGAACAGTGCTATTCAGAAAGCTGTTAGCATGCAAATGACTCCTGAAGTTGTTGGGTGCATTCTGTATTCCAACAACGATTTAATGTAAAGGAATAACTACAATGAGGGCATTTAAGGCAACACCAGCAAGGCTTCAGCAGCACTTCTGCAGAAGTCCAAGCTGTCTAGAGCATTTCCTGGCTCTTCATGCTTTCTCAGTAGCTTGCAGCCAATTATCAGAATGCTCCCCACCATACTGTGCTGGAACAGCGACTAATGAGACCTCCTGGGTCACACAAAGGCTTCAAAAGGAATCAAAGTACATGGCACACAAATGAACTACAATCAGTTCCACCTCCACTGTTAACAAAGAAGGGACCTGGAACAGAACATTTTTCATCATTGGTTTTAAAACTAGAAGCCAGATATGGTACTTAAAGTTAGTTATCTAGAGTTGGTCAGAAAAAAAGATAAATGTGAATGTAATACATTATCCCCCTGTATGCCACAGGTATATCTGGAGGGTGAGCAACGCTTGAGAATAGTGATTAAAGCATAACTTTCATGGGGTACTTACCATTGGTAAACATGATTTAGGTGCTATCCAGTCATTGTTCTTTAATTCCAAGAAAAACTTACAAAGTAGATGTTATCTTCACTTCAAAGATGAAGCTGAGCCTTGGGTATATTGATGAATCGCATACACATAAGCTATTTTCTTGTTCTTTGTTGTATTCAATTTGGATTTTTCTCTTATATCATTTATATGTTGATCATCCATTCAGCAAGATTGTGAACTACTTGGAGGCAATAATTGTTTCGAGTAATTAAGCAAGAACCTTGATCTGTCTTCTCACAGTATTCACAATACTGGTCTTGAATCCCTTAGTTAATAAGTTCAATAGATATTTATCAAGATATAAGCTCTATGCCATGAATAAAATATGAAAGATAGCTTTTGTCATGAAGCTTACATACATTTTAGCAGAGGCAAACAATAAATGAACAAGCAACTAAAGGAAAGAAAGAAAAGAAATTATCAAAAAGTGATGAACATCATCCAAATGTTCATTCATGAAATGATAGCTATTGATGGAGAGAGGCAACATGATAATATAGACTGGGCACTAGAATTAGGAATTTTTCAAAGGAGACTATAAAACAGATTTAAAAGACAAATCAGAGAAAATCAAAGACTATCAAGGGGAAATACAGTTAAAGAGAACATAGACTGTAAGTTATTAAGTATTCAGAGAATTGATAAAAGGTCATAAGACTAAGATAGGGCAATGAGAAAGGAACAGCAATTTTACAAGATAATGTCAAAGAAATGAGTAGAAATCATGTGACTGAGGATTTTTTAAGGCAGGGTAGGACTCATTGATGACATTTTTGTTGAGTAAATAAATGTATATTTCTTGGAGCGCTCTAAGAATTTAAGTATCAATGCCTTTTAGGAGTCGACATTTGCATAAAATATTAAACAAGCTTATATTAATTTATTCAAGAATTATGTATTGCTTCCAGAGTGGCAAGCACTATCTTAGATAAGAATTAAGTCAGAGTTCTTACCTTCAACAAGGTCCCAGATATAAATAGAAAGATAAGACTTCATCATAAAGCAAGAAGTTATTTAGTTTTAAGATATGCGCTAAGTATTAGCATGAAAGATGTAAAAACAAAACTAGAAAAAGTCGAAAAATACATTAAGGCAGAATATGAATATCAGCAATGTTTCCCAAAGTGATAACACCTGTGGTGTGTATCTGTGTGTGTGTGTGTGTGTGTGTGTGTGTGTGTGTGTGTGTGTGTGTGTCTTGAACATCCAGTGGAAAGTACAATGAGTACAATGTGGGGTGCTGGGATTCTGTTAATTTTCCAGGATTTCACTAGACGATCTTTTTTTTTTTTTTTTTTGAGAAGGAAGCTATAAGCCAATTAGATTTAGGAACCTCTCTATTACAACCAAGATGAAAAAGTTCAGTGATGAGTTGATATTTGTAGACTGTAAAGGTCAGATAAATTTCCCATAGAGGAAATTGAACTTGAGTCAGCTTCAGTAATGAATAAAATCTAAAGATAAACAAAATAATTCTAAGCTGAATAATAACAAATGTGCAACGGGTTTGAGTGCAACAAAATCAACATCTCTGTGGGGTATTCAAGGATTCCCACAGTGTCTGTTCATCCTAACCAATGTCTCTGTAAAGACTTGTTTACCCATACAATGCTAGTCCTCCCAATATACTGAGATAGTTGAAATGATCTGCTAACCTCCACCAAATTGTTAGCATGGCACTCACTCTAAAATGCAAACCAGAAACATTTTTTAGTAATATCATGCAGTTTCCTGATGAAAACCCCAGGAATAGGGAATACCTAATTTAATGCTGTGTTTCACATCCAGTGATGCTCAGTGGTTACTCCCAGTTTATGTGCTCAGAAATCACTCCTGGTTTAGGGAATCAATCATATGGGATGCTGGAGGATTGAATCACAGTCCGTCCTGGGTCAGCCACGTGCTGGCCCCTACTTTGTATATTTTTTAATCATCCATTATTGTTATATAATATACCAGATACCCATGAGTGCATCAAATGTGGCCAAGTTCACCCTAGATTTTGCCTGCATCACACTGTTGATTACAATATTAGAAGTCAATTAACAGATCTAAGAGTAGTGATGACCACTGTTAACAGAGAAATGAGTAGCTGAGCTGAGTGTATTCTCATAGCTTGTAGTCTCAAGTAGTAAAATTATGTTTTCCCCCAATTTTTCTATTAGGTTCCACTTCCTGATTGGGTAACATTAGAAAATATAATTTGATTTACTCTTCCAGGAGAAAGTTAAGAAATTCAGCCCTATGGGCTCTTAGGGAAGTGTGTATGACACTCACTTTGTGGAAATATTGACCAGTTTTCCAGCCACCAGAGCAGGACTGTAAGGGAAGTAGCCTCATCAGATTTCTTCAGTCACCATGTGTGTCCAAAGTGAGCAGACTGACTCAAGAGGCAGAAACAGAGGAGTGGAGCCAGCTCTCCTTCATCTGCAGAAGCTACAGTACCAAGAAGTCATGCATCCAGGTGAGTGAACTGATGTAAAGGACAGTGCCAGTGGTGAAAAGCCATTCTACTTCACTCAGCTGCCTTGCACTCCTTCTACTCAATAAACCTCAGCACAATAGTAGAACACACAAGATAGCAACCAGGACAATGGGGAAGCAACACAGACTTCCAACATTCTTAGACAATAAAGATGGTAAACCACTAGAAAAACTCACAAAGAAAGGGAGAAAGAGAAACTTAATAAACTAAATTAGAAATGAGAAGAGGAATATTACTACAAATATAGAAATGCAAAGAGTGATCAGAGATTACGTTGAGAAACTCTTACCATAAAAGAAAAAACCTGGAAGAAATGGGTAAATTCTTTAGCATCTATAACCTTGTGAGGTCGAGTCAAGTTGATCTGGCATATCTTAACAGACCTAGCATTGTTGAAGAAATATAAATGATAATCAAAGTCTACCCAAGTGATCCCTGCTGTGTGCTTTGGCACACAGAAGACATTTTGAAATGCCACTGCTCTGCTGTGTGCTGGACCATGAACCACTCTGCACAGAACATTTCCTGAGGGAATGACAACAGAAGTGAAATGTCTCCATCATGAAGTGTGGAGTCAGAGCAGTGTGGCCACTCTGCTTAGCTTTGCATCTGCACACATATCCTAAGAATGAAAACCCCGGCACAACATGTAGAAAACACCACACCACAAATGTAACAATATGGAAACAACGCAAGTCAATACCATGCATTAAGGATGAAGATGACAGCTCTGATGACAAAAAAAAAGTGCCAAAAACGTATGCAATCTCTCATACAAGGCGTTTAGGGAAGAAATTTGGAGGATGTTGATAGAATTCAAAGAAAGCATGAATTGAGCTGAATGAACCAGTAAGAATCAAGAGGATACAAAGTAGAAATGAGAAAACTCCAAACTAAAATAGCAGGACTGAAAAACTTTGTAGGTAAAATGAAAACCTCACTGAAAAGCCTCTTCAACAGAGTAACAGCACCTGCGGACAAAATCAGTGACCTGGAAGATGAGATGCATAACTCGATAAAACAGAAGAGATGGGAAAAGAGCCTTAAAGCAAATGATCAGACAGTGAAAAAAAATCCTCAAAGAATGTGAACAGATGAAAATAGAAATCTTTGATAAGCTCAACAGAAAGAATCATTGGAGTCCAAAAGAATAAGAATAAGAATAATTTGGAGTCCATTGGAGTCCAAAAGAATAAGAATCACTGGAGTCCAAAAGCCCAGGAAGAATCAACACTCAAGGAAATCATTGCAGAGAAACTGTTAGAGCTAAAAATTTGATACAACCAAGTCAAAGGTTGGAGAACAATCATGCAAGCAAACAACTCCCTTAAAAATGCTTTAATGGCAATATTAATATTAGATGACACAAACTCTAGACTTAGAGAGGTTATAAGGGACAAAGATAGACATTTCATCCAAATAATCGAGGAATCTGTAGAACAGGAAGAAATCACACATCTAAACGTTTACACATTCAATGAAGACCCAGCAAAATATTTAAAACAGTTGTTGACAAATATGGTTTAAAATAGTAATAGCAACAAAATATTAGTGGGAGACTTCAACACTACACTGTAACCCCCTGATGGGTCAAACAAGCTGAAACCAACAATAATATACTAGCCTTAAAAGGAGAAATGATAGAAAGTAACCTAGTAGATATATAAAGGGCACTCCACTTCCAGATAAATGGATACGCATTCTTTTCCAATACATATGGGTCATTCTTCAGGATAGACCACAACTGTACCATAAATCATGCCCCCATAAAATCAAAAGGATAACAATTGTACACAGGGGTGGCGAACAAGTTCGACATAAAGATCCAAAATTTTGAACTGTGAAAGTCAGAGACCCACACCATGCAGTGACCTGCCAAAACAAACACTCACACAAAAGCATATAATTTTAGCAATAGTATATTTATTTGTTTATATTTATATTTATATGTTAAAAATATTTTTGTTAAAACTATATGCTTTTGTGTGAATGTTTACATATTGCATTTTGCCATTTTGAGTGAGGGTAAAAATCCTGTTCACCACCCCTGATTGTACAGAATATTTTCTCAGATCACAATGCACTAAAATTAGGTGTGAAATAAAAAGGAACACAAAAGAAAAAATATCACACCTGGAAATTAAACAGCTCAATATTGAATAACCAGTGGATCAGAATTAAAATCAAAGAAACAAATCGAAAGACTACTGGAAATAAATCCGAATAAAGACACAAATTATTAGAATTCTTGGGAGACATTAAAAGCAGTACTGAGGATAATTTATAGCTTTTCAAGCACATATCAGGAAGAAAGTAGGAGGTCTACATAAAAAAAATTATGACACAGCTTTCAAATTAGAAAATTATCAACAAAAGGAACCAAAAATAGGTAGGCAAAAGAAATAACAAAGCTTAGAGCCCAAATCAATGAAGTGGAAATTCAAAATAACAATCCAAAAGAACAACAAAAGCAAAAGTTGGTTTTTGAAAAGTAAAACCACACGGTGTGTGTGTGTGTGTGTGTGTGTGTGTGTGAGAGAGAGAGAGAGAGAGAGAGAGAGAGAGAACTAATAAAGTGGATCAGAAAGGAAAAAGGGGATATCAATACAGACATTACAAATATTCAAAGGGTAATTACAGACTACTTTAAGAAATTCTAGGGGGTGGCGCAATAATGCAGCGGTAAGGCGTTTGCCTTGTATGTGGCTGACCCTGGATGGACCTCGGTTCAATCTACGGTGTCCCATATGGTCCCCAAGCCAGAAGCAATTTCTGAGCACATAGCCAGGAGTAACCCCTGAGGTTCATTGTGTGTGGCCCAAAAACCAAAACCAAAACCAAAACGAAACAAATCATAAAAGAAATGGATAAATTCTTGGACTCTTATTATGTTCCACAATTGAATCAGAATTGTCTAACATACCTAAATAGATTTATCAATATTGATAAAATTAAAATGTTAATCAAAATTATTCCCTAAAACAAAGCCCAGGCCTAGATGGATTCCGTAACAATTCTTTCAAATCTTTCAAGAGGACACACTACCAGCACTTGTTAGGCTCTTTCAGAAAATTGAAAAACAGCAATAATACCAAATAGCTTTAATGAAGCTAGCATTGTAGTAATCCGTCCCCAGGAGAGGTTCACTGATGGAGGTAGGGAGAACGAGGTCTTTCCCCTCCAGCTCGGAGAACGCGTAACCAGCAGTTACTGGTAACCCAGTAACCAGCAGTTCTGACGTGAATGCGGCGGGAATAACTCCAAAAGACAGCCAAGCTTCCGAAGAAAATAGCTCTTTATTCCTTGCAGAGGTTGAAGCCTCAAACTGCCTGGATAAAGGCCTGCAAGAAAAGAGAGAGCCCCTCTTTTCCACAGATCACTGCTTTTATCCCCCAGAATCAGGTACCACCCAATGGTGGAAGTAGAATCAGGTACTACCCTAGGGTGGGGGCAAACCGCCAGGTCACACCCTAGGGTAGGGTGTGACAGATCAGGGTAGGGTCAGAAATGTTTACCTATACACAATTCCAGATCATGGTAAGGTCAGAAATGTTTACATACACAACAAGCATCACCCTGATATCAAAACCAGACAGAGAAGTCGCAAAGAAAGAATACAACAGACAAATACCCCTGATGAACACAGATGCAAAGATTCTCAACAAAATCCTGGCAAAGGCCCAAGAGTAGTATGGAGGTAGGGCATTTGCCTTGCATGCAGAAGGATGGTGGTTCGAATCTCAAATGGTCCCTCAAGCTTGCCAAGAGCGATTACTGAGCATAGAGCCAGGAGTAGTAACCCCTGAGCACTGCTAGGTGTCACTCAAAAACAAAAACAAACAAACAAATCGTGGCAAAGATGATTCAATTTCTCATTAAGAAGGTCATAAACCATGACCAAATAGGTTTCATTCAAGGAATACAAGGATGGTTTAATATACAAACATCAATTAACATAATGCACCATATCAACAAAAGAAAAAAACATGATCTGATCAATAGATGCAGAGAAAGCATTCGATAAGATCCAACACCTATTCATAATAAAAACTCTCAATAAGATGGGAATAAAAAGAACTGTTGTTAATATAGTCAAGGCATTTTACCACAAATGAATAGCAAATATTATTCTCAATGAAGATAAACTAAAAGTTTTCCCTCTAAAATCTGGTACAGGAGAAGTCTGCCCCTCTCACCACTCCTATTTAACATCGTACTAGATGTACTTGCCATAGCAATTAGGCAAGAAAATGATATCAGGTGTATTCTGACAGAAAAGGAATAAGTCAAGTTCTCACTGTTTGCAGATGACATGTCTATATATAGAGAGAGAATATGTTCTACACATAGAACATATTAAAAATATGTTCTGCCAAAAAGCTACTAAAATTCATATTGTAAAGTAGCAATCTACAATATTAACATGCAAAAATCAATAGCCTTCTTATACAAAAATAATGATAGTGAATAAATGGACATTAAAAAAAAGTCCATTCTGGCCCGGAGAGATAGCACAGGGGCTTTTGCCTTGCAAGCAGCCAATCCAGGACCAAAGGTGGTTGGTTTGAATCCCGGTGTCCCATATGGTCCCCCATGCCTGCCAGGAGCTATTTCTGAGCAGACAGCCAGGAATAACTCCTGAGCACTGCCGGGTGTGACCCCCCCAAAAAAAAAAAGTCCATTCACATTAGTGCCACACAAACTCAAATACCTGGGAGTCAATTTAACTAATGAGGTGAGCATATACAAAGGAAAGCAATGATAAAGGTTTCTTTGTTGTTGTTGCTGTTGTTGTTGTTATACCTAAAACCCAACTACAAACATGTTTGTAATCATGGTGCTTAAATAAAGATAATTTGAAAATTTTAAAAAAGGAATGACACAGAATAGTCTCACTCATCTATGACTTTTAGGAAAAATGAAAGACATTTTTGCAATAATTCTCAGAGATGAAAGAGAGGAGGGCTGGAAGGTTCAGCTCACAACATGAAGCTCACCACAAGGAGTGATGAGTGCTGTGAGAGTAATCACTACATTGAGAACTATCCTAACAACATGAATGGATGAGGGAAGTAAAAAGACTGTCTCAAGTACAGGCAGGGATGAGGTGGGACATTAGTGGTGGGAATGTTTCACTGGTGAAGGGGGTGTTCTTTACATGGCTGAAATCATACGACTACAATCACATTTGTAATCACAGTGTTAACACTGTGATTGAAAAAAGAAAAAAAGAAAAAAACTACAAAACACTGCTTCAAGAAACAAAAGAGGATGTCAGAAAATGTTCATGGATTGGGAAGACTAACATTATAAAAATGATCTTACTCCCAAAGCACTAAACAGATTTAATGCGATTTCTTTATGGACCCCCATGACATTTTTTAAGGAAGTGGATCAACCACTTTTGAAATTCATTTGAAACAATTAGGACCCATGAGTAGCTAAATAAACTCTTAGGAAAAAAAAACATGGGAGACATCACATTCTCCAACTTTACATTGTACTACAAAGCAAGTCATTAAAACAGCATGGTATTGGAATAAATACAGACCCTGAGATAAATTAAATAGACGAGTATTCAAATAATGTTATCCAGACACACAAACAACTAATCTTTGATAAAGGGGCAAGAAGCACAATATGGGGGACAGAGAGACAGCATGGAAGTAAGGTGCTTGCCTTTCATGCAGAAGGTCGGTGGTTCGAATCCTGGCATCCCATATGGTCCCCCCGAGCCTGCCAGGAGCAATTTCTGAGCATAGAGCCAGGAGTAACCCCTGAGTGCTGCCGGGTGTGACCTAAAAACAAGGAAAAAAAAAAAGAAAGAAAGAAACACAATATGAAGTAAGGAAAGTCTCTTCAACAGGTGGTGTTCGGAAAACTGGTCATCTACATGCAAAAAAGTGAACTCAGAACTCCATCTAACACCATGCACAAAGGTCAAATCCAAATAGATTAAAGACTTTTGATATACCCAGAATCATAAGATATATAGAATAACACTTATATAAAACACTCCATGACATTGAGACTAAAGGCATCTTCAAGGAGAAAACACCACTGTCCAAATAAGTAGAAGCTAAAATAAGCAAATGGAGCTACATTAAATTGAGAAGCTTCTGCACCTCAATAAAAATAGTGACTAGAATACAAAGGCCACCCACAGAATGTGAGAAACTATTCATTCAATACCAATTAGATAAGGGGCTAATATCTAAGATATACAGAACTTAACAAGAAGAAGAAGAAAAAAGACATCTAACACCATAAAAAAGTGGGGAGAATTAATGAATAGATACTTCCTCAGAGAAGAAATACAAGTAGCAAAAAGGCACATAAAAAATGCTCCACATAGGGACTGAAGCAGTGGTGCAAATGGTAGGGCATCTGCCTTGCATGTGCTAACCTAGGACGGACCGTGGTTCTATTCCCTGGCATCCCATATGTTCCCCCAGCCAGGAGTAATTTCTGAGCTCATTGTTAGGAGTAATCCCTGAGCATCACCCGGTGTGGCCCAAAATCAAAACAAAACAAAAAGTGCTCCACATCACTGATCATCAGGGATTTTTGATGGCAGGCTCAGGAGAGGAATATTAGGGTCAAAATCAGGTGGGTCACATGCAAGGCAGATGCCCTAGCCAATGTACTATCGCTCTGGCTCCAAATTTTTAATGTCTTTTATTCTTCCTTACAGTATCTAGCAGAAGCATCCAATTGTTATTATATTGTTCCAACAACAGTTTAAAGGCTAGAATGATGACATTTTTCTCTCTCTACATGCTTCTGGTTTGTGGTTACCACATGAAGACATGCAAGTATAAACCATGCTTAAAACAACAAAATTTCACTGAGCAAACCAATGACGTTTTTACTATTCCTTTAGGAGTCTTTTTTAAAATGAAAATATTATATGATGAACAGGAGCAATGATGTAGCAGTAGGAATTTGCCTTGCATACCTTGCCAGAACAGACCATGGTTTGATCCCCAGGCATCCCATATGATCCCCAAGCCAGGAGTAACCCCAGAGCATCACCAGGTATGGCCCAAAATCAAAACATATATATTATATGAAAAAGTCCAACATAAATAACAAATTTTATTTGCTGAAAGAAGGGACATTCCTGCAGCTCTTTCCATTTGATTTCTCTTTCCCAGTCTCCTATAAGTATTTAGACCTCCTTGGGAGTTACAGGGCAAAATCTGACAAATGTCTGAATGGAACCAATGTTTTCTTTTTTGTTTTCTTTTTTTTTTTCTTTTTTGGTTTTTGGGTCACACCCGGCAGTGCTCAGGGGTTACTCCTGGCTCTATGCTCAAAAATTGGTCCTGAGAGGCTTGGGGGACCATATGGGATGCTGGGATTTGAACCACTGTCCTTCTCCATGCAAGGCAAATGCCTTGCCTCCAATGCTATCTCTCCGACCCCGAAATCAATGTTTTCTAAACTTCACATGTATGACTCTCGATATGAAAACATTTCACATAGTGACACAGAACACACCCTACACACATACACATATACATTGAAACAACTGTCTCTCAATAAAACGTCACCCTACATTCAATACACTGTTTTTTATTTTGTTCATTTCTCTTTGGGAATTGGATTTATAACCCTCTAAACAAGATCTGACCCAAGTTCAGTGACCTCTTGAAGATGTCTTTAAATGTTTAAACTGCACTGACCTTCTATATCTTCTCTATACCTCCTATATCCTTAAACTCCACTCATAATTCTCAAAGAGAAGACACACAATCCAAGCAGTAGAATTAAGTTTCAGATAAGCCATAATAATGTTCCTAAACAAAAGAGATCATGTGACCTCATAGAGACCAATATAATCATCAGGTGATCTTTTTGTTTTTTTATTTTTGGACCACACCCAATGATGCTCAGGGGTTGCTCCTGGGTATGCACTCAGAAATCGCTCATGGCTTGGGGACCCTATGGGACACTAAGGGATCAAACCACAGTCAGTCCCAGGTCAGCTGCATGCAAGGCAAATGCCCTACCACTGCGCTATCGCTTAATAAATGCATCCTCTAATATTTATATCTAATAATATCTACCTAGTAAACAACAATGTATAACAGGCTTATCACAGCAAGGAATATAAGTCCATAAATGAATGTGCTCGGTAATCAATCAAAAGATGTACTAAGTTCACATCCTCTACCGAATCTTACTTCTAATCATTATAGAGGGCTATACGTTTAAATATGTTCTGCCACTATAAAACTATGGTTCTCTATAATAAGCTTACCACAAAAAATAATGAGTACAGTTTGAGAAATAACTACACTAACAACTATCATGACAATGGTTATGAGTGAGAGAAATAGAATGTCTGTCTCAAATACAGGCATGGGGTGGTGAGGAAGGAGATGGGGAGCTTTGGTGATGGAAAGGCTGCACTGGTGAAGGGAGGTATTCTTTTCTATAACTGAAGCTCAATTACAAACATGCAATCATGGTGCTTAAATAAAGATATGAGAAAAATTAAAAATTAATGAAATTATGGTCTTAGTAGTGATTTTGAATGATATTTTTCTAGTCTCAAAATGTAAAATGGGAGCAACAAAACCATAATTGATAGAGTTGCATAAGAATATTTTAAATAATGAATGTAAAACATCTGGCACTGCAGGAAGATTGGGAGGGAGGGTTAGAGAATCAAAGAAGCAGCTTTACAAGATCTGCGCCTCCCAAAGTAAACACTTTAGAAGGTATTTTAAAAGTTATTGAAGGACATTAAAATTGTTTAAGAAACAGGCAGCTACAGCCTGATCACATGAGTACATTAGTTGTCATAAGAATAATTTTGTTCTCTAAAATACAGAACCCTGCTAGGAATTTCATAAATTTGAAGCATTTAAATCTACCCTTCTCATTATCGGATGTGTGTTTGTATGATGTATTGTGGGTATGATGCAACTTTTTTGTTTCACCAAACACAACCACCCAACATATTCAAAGAAATATCTTGAAATAACTTTAAATTAAAGCAAACCCCTACCACCAAGAAAACTGTCATAATTAGTCAATATCTTATGCTTACTTTCTTTTTTTAAGTATAATTTTTGATTTAAGGTATATCAAAAGTAACAATAATTTTCAAAAGCATAGGAGAGACAACTTGCATGCATACCTATTTTTAATATATTTTATTTAAACACCTTGATTACATATATGATTGTGTTTGGGATTCAGTCATGTAAAGAACATCACTCTTTGTGGTGAGCTTCATGAGGTGAGCTGGAACTACCAGCTCTTTTATCTTTAGTGTCTGAAAATTATAATTGCAAGAATGTCTTTCATTTACTTTTTTCTTTTCCTTTTTTATATTTTATTTAAACACCTTGACTACATACATAATTGTGTTTGGGTTTCAGTCATGTAAAGAACACCACCCATCACCAGTGCAACGTTCCCATCACCATTGTCCCAAATCTCCCTCCTCCCCACCCACCCCCCGCCTATACTCTAGACAGGTTCTCCACTTCCCTCATACATTCTCATTATTAGGACAGTTCAAACTGTAATTATTTCTCTAACTAAACTCATCACTCTTTGTGGTGAGCTTCATGAGGCGAGCTGGAACTTCTAGCTCTTTTCTCTTTTGTGTCTGAAAATTATTATTATTATTGCAAGAATGT